>JABUQX010041894.1:0-61970 GCA_015478945.1 Trachelipus rathkii
AAATTCGGTTTTGTGTTTTTTATCAATCTGAGTCAACCTATCATATCAAAATCTACAAATGAACAATCCGTCCCCTCCTGACGCTGCATCAAAATATCTCCAGGCAACCAGAATAGAAAAAGGTTTTAATATATTATGCGCGACACACACATAACATAACATCTCTGCTTCACCGTACCAGGGAGACACGCTCTAACCTTGTAACACTGGCCATTCGTCACACTCCGTGTAAATATGCGAGATCTACGAGTAGAGCGCTATCTTAACCGTTCTATTATCCTGACGAGCTCCAGCTGGAATGCACGACCAATTAGCTACTAATGAGGTCGACTTCAGAGCTTCTTTCATCGAATAATATCTGCACTATGTTCACTCCTTTAATATTATTTAAACACTAAGCGCTAAAGGATATATTAAATTTAATTATCACCACTTGCCTTCACTCCTTTAAAAACTCTTTGATAATCAAAGACCAGTGACCTATAACCCAGACCGTATACACTGAACTTTTAAAACTACGGCTGGGAGAGCTAAAATCCTTCAGACAACGATCATACGTTGAGACGCTTGTACAATTAAGTAGTTGCAAAAAATTAAATGCTTATGTGATCTGGTGCCCTCTCATGGAAGCATTTGTTAATCTTATCGATGAGTGCACTTGCAGTCAGCTTTTATCCTATTAAATCTGAATATGTTTGAATTATACTTTTCCATGGACCAGGTCCTCCTTTACCTTGTCACCAACAGCATGGACAATTGTCATAACATACTGTAGGTTTCGCACCATCTACTCTTCCTACAGAAACTTCCTGCAGAGATGCACACACGGAATCAGCGAGCGTTTATCAACTGTAGATCATGTTTAAATAATATATTCCGTGTAATATTAAAAAATGAACTCGCTACTTTATGCCAGATTAGATTCACCATAAAAAAGGTTTCCGATAACCCAATATCATTTATCACGAACGTTCTCATTCGCACATAGCACCACACACTAAATAGCATCTGTATAGCACAAAGTATCTCCAAGCACCCAACAGTCCTCTACCGACTAATGATACTCACTTATCTGGTTACCAACAAGCGTAGCTCGTCGCTAATATACTGACATACGTACAATGAGTCTAATGATGCAGTGGTACAACACGATGCGCACTTATAAGAATACTATAGCTCAAATGGCCGGCGGACCACTGACATACAGTTCTCTTGAGCTAAGTTGCATAGTTTTTCACACAACTATCTATCAACGAGAGCGATATTGAGAGCGAGACTACGGAAATACCCTACCCATACGCTAATGGGGGATTGAACCTCATCTGACCGTAAGATTATTGATCTTTTATTAAATAACGCCCAATCTATGCGAGTTCAGCTCACTAGCCTTTACTCCACCACTCTCCTTCCCTCCTATAATCCTCACAAACAATATCTCTCTTACTTCCTCAACAACGACATAATATTCCTAATCTCTGCGGGAAAACACAATATCCCCAGTCTCTCCATCTTACTTCCGCCACACCGCACGCAATTTCATACCCTGCAGCTCCGCACGCGGAATCCTTAACATTATACCGACCAAAGTGCGCGATATCTCATTATTATTGTTAATGCAGTTTTCTCACATCAATTTCTGATTATAGTTATAGTTATTAACGTAGATTCACATATGATTCCGCGACTATTATCTAGCCACCTGGAAGAGAGAAGTAGCTGAGGACACATGAAACCTTCCTATGATATTCTTGACCTTAGAAAAACCGCTCAATCGATCTCCGTAATATACTTACGCCAACGAATACACTTATAACGCCTATATACTAGTTTATTAAAAATTTATGATATCAGACTTAAACCGAGAAACAAAGTTTCTTCCTTTTTATGATAGAGTTTGCGTACTTCAAATATATTATTAATTACACAGGAAATATAGCTAATTAAAAGTCAAATAGGTAAGAATTTACAGTCTTAAATGGGATGCAGAATTTTTGAATTTATTCTTGAAATATATATATCCTGTCTTACATATAGCAAATTCGCTACATATATATTTTCTATCTAACATGTTCAGATTACCTAAGTTGCTATAGCCTAAAACTGTGACTTTTTATTGCTCCACTTTAGAGCGAGGATATCGGGATGTATATAATATAGTCTATGAATAGAAATACCAGAAAATCTTGAAGTAAGCCACACCAGAAAATATTAACATACTGTTTGTCACATGGATTTGATTAAATGATCTGCGATATACAGGTATCATAAGAATATGAGAATTTACTATATCACAGGGAGGGGCCACAAGGTAGTACTTCTATTATCGTTCTGAACATAATGAGATAATCAGAGCGCGCATTGTAGAGGTCAAGTAGTCTACAATATACATGAGTATCCTTTGTATCTTGCGATCGTTACACTACATTTTTTATGGAGTACTTTTTGCTAGTCGCAAAGTAGTAATTGCTATCGAAATGATCTCACACGATGTACTTGTACTTGCACTGCTGCCGGCCTGTCACCTAAACAATGAATGAAGAGATATTCTTATGGCACGTGATGTACATCATACAGCAATAGAGCGCTAATGTTGGCATTTTTCAACACGTTTGCCAAAATTTTTTTTATCATTTTTTCAGACGTATTGATAGTATTATTTCTTATGTATTCTAAATAAATAATTGCCATTTACACCAATTAATACTTATTATAGATGTATTGCAACACTGATAGTATATAATACAGGATTCTCATTGAAATGATTATATTAGTGAGTCTTTGAACCTACCATTCAACATTATCCCATATAACCACAACGTAACTAAAAACATATTAAACCTACGCTTATCTTATACCACTCCTGATTTCTAAATGAGAGATGTTATATATAACGAGGTCAGAAACAGCCGATACGTTATGTCAAACAATCCATTTATCCTATTATGATCATATCTATTAATATGTCAATTTATATATGCCATGGCAAACTATAATACTCAATGGTATATATATATATATATATATATATATAATATATAGTGAGAAGAGTGAAATATCCAACTCAACATATCGAATTACATCTTCTAAATCCAATATTCACGCATCGAGGTAAACTAGCTCTTCGTATGTAATTGAATATAGTAAACCACTCCTCTCTCCATTTCTAACAAGAGTCTTACACAGATAAGTAATTAATCAACAATTATGTTCTATAAAACGAGAATATATTATCCACTAAATTTATATCTTAAAAGTTAAAATAATTAGAAGCGTGATAACATAAATAAGAACCATCCAAGCATTATTGCCATATTCAGATAGGTTGTAAAAATTTAGAAACCTTTACTAGCAGAGATTTTGAGGAATTTGAAACTTCTTAATAAACCAATTCAGTATATTTATTAAAAGACTGATATTATTAGCTTCCAGATCTTATTAAGTCGCGGATTTTAGAGAATGACTTAAATAATAAAAGTGTAAAGCCAAGAAATGACCTTTAGACACTAGAATATTCGAGCGTGTAGTCTCACTCCAGTTATATAATGGGCGAATATTCCAAAAATTATTCACAGTACTTACGTATTACTAATAAGGTCGTTCCTCTAGAAAGAGAACGAGCATTTCATAGCTGAATTCAAGGGGGAGAGGGATGCTATTGCTTCAAAACATTTCTGAGTATAAAGGTCACTATAAGCAGTCAAAAAATACTGTGGTAACGAGATCACATACTTTCACCCACAATAAAACGTATGTAATTGTGGAGTTTCGTATTGTCTAAACCTTATATGTAGAGACTAATCATACTAGCAGTCACCGCATTATCGATATATTACTCGATACACATATCGAGGCTAAAAGGCATGTTTATATTGCTTTGAAAATCTATAAATATATTTCTCTACTCTAACTGAGTATAGTTCTTCTGAGAGCTCGAATAAGAGATCTAAATCTATCCTAATTTATATTACATTGAGTCAGTAAAGCTGTTATTATTAAAACAAAACTGTATAAATTTAAAACACACGAACCTTTGCGAATTATCATTTTACGAATTTCGTAACTCATTCACCCCAGAAAAGGCAACCTCAGATACAAAATATATTCTTAGGAGCTGTAATTTAGCCTGAGATTTTTCTTTAAATTTTGCGAAAGTAATTTAGAAAAATTAAGATCAATTATAAATCTCTGGGAATCCATCTTCAGAATAAGTCATTTATGCAGGAGAATATTGCAAGTTCCTATGTTGTAAATTAACGAGTGATGAGAATAAGTAGAACGCGAATATTTCCTGAAGGTTAGTATCTACGCCTGTCAAAATAAGATGTTCCATTTACGAATTAAGTTCACCTATAAAAATATATATTGATTAGAATGACAGAATAAAATCTTTTTCGAGTTATCAATAAAATTTTGTCGTCAATCTAGTAAAAGTAATAGGCGAGATGGTGGATTGATGGATGTTGGAAGTTGTGTAACAAAGCGTAAATGGAGGGTATAGTTCCGACGGACTGGGAGAGTGATGGGTTGGAGCAGCAATAAATAAGCTCAAGTTATACCCATTCTGATAATTGGAAGGGTAGGCAAATTTCTCCACTAAATTGTAATCTGTAGGTCAGACATATCAATTAGCGGTATATTAGTGTTGAACCTGAGTAGGTGAGTTATGCCTGACATGGAGAAATGAACTCCCGAGCAAGTGAATTGGCTCACGCAAAGTATGCGAGTCGGAGTTGTACTACGAAAGGACGGTTGTATCTCTGGTGAAGAGCTACAGGCCTTGCGTTATAGTTTTATAAGATATATGAGAGTCTGTTGATCCAGATATTAACATTGACACAAATGACATAGGAAATGGGAAGGGAGTAGACAGCTATATAAACAATATGCTATTACGTTTATACTGGAGAATCTTCGTGCACAACCAATATGAGTAAGACTAAGGACGGAGACAGATAAGCTCACGTATAAGAGTAGGGTGATCTGATATGAGCAGATTTTCTATGGTTAAGCTTCCTCTTATGCAAAGAGGTAACACTTAAAGTCCGGGTATATCGCAGATGGAATCGAATAGCGTTGAAAGAAAATGATATATGGAAGTCCGAAAGTGATGAATTTAAAATATATAACAAGAGTGAGCAAGTGCGATGTGTGTATCTTTGTCTCTCTTTCTGTTATTAAATCTTTATATCTAGTTATAGTAAGCTATAGGAGAGAGTCTGATTGAACACTTGTTACATAAGAAGGCTGGATGATCAGAGGATGGTATGTAGAAATTAATCGGTGGCACAATGAAGGAGTGGTATGGATTCACAAACATAATTATTACTTGTATAGCAGGGACGGGTTGGTTGGAGAATGTGACGAATCTGAAGAGATTTTGAGAAGGATGTAGAGTCGAGAGATCAGCATGATGTGAGCGAGATAGACAAGGAAGGGCATAAAATAGAGAGTAATACTCTGCAGCGAATAATTATAGATATCAGGTTTGGTTTGATGTAGTTTGTTAAAAATAAGCAGACACAGGTGCTGATATATAATATGTAATCAAGATCACTGAGTATAAACATCACTGAAAAGTGTCCGCAATGTTTAAATATTAGAATAAATGTGATGAAAGGGAATGGGAATAAATGCAGACGCTGATACGTGACCAGATGAGAGACACAGTGATCTAGCTAATGTGCAGCGGGAAAAGGGTAGGATCTCTCTATAACATACCATGATAGTGGTTAAAAGGATTTCCAAGTCTTGAGTGCGCTACTGAAGTCTTTACATGCATAGATTTGATTTACACCTTGGAGAGTGTAAATAGTAGATGAGACTAATGGTACTGGAAATTAAAAGGAATAGGGACAACTATAAAAAGTATCAACATAATTGTGCATTTCAGATGACAAATATCGCTCTCGTGTGTGTAGTGTTACGGTGGTATGAGATAGAAATTGTTAAAACACAAGAACAATGAAACGAATTAGAAGAATAAAATATGACTAGTTAAACAGCATTGTATACATGGTTCTATAGTTTATATGGCAGAAGGAATGAGGTAATTCTATAACCGATCACTGGGCTAATTCGTTTAAATCGGAATGTATAAAGGATTGCATTAGTCTGGCTGCGGGAGATTACGACCTTGAGAGGACAGGATCTTTACTTCACCATAACCTCAGGCCTGGGAGAAATCACGCGAAAGACAAAAAGTGAAACTTTGCAGTTCAGTAATCGGAACATTAGGACATGCAAATGTGAGTTCTGGCAAGAGGCACGAAGAAAGGGTAGAATAGGAGGGGACTGATGCCATTCACCAAAACAGTTACTTTGTGAAAGGAAGGAGAGTTATCGAGATTGTATGCTCACCATGAGCAGCCGGGATGAAACCCGTATTGACGAGATCCATACCGTGAAAGCATTGTCTGTTTTACGGTGCTCAATCCTGTGTACGTCGTCTAGGGTGTGACTTTTTCTGCATTAGCTATGCGATAGATGTATCATAACTAAATATATAGTGTAATAACCTTACACATTTTCGGCGAGGGTACGGTATACCTAGAGAATGCACAACTATACGATTTCGAGAGAGCGAATACACTTCTATAATTCTTCTAATCTCACTTTTCCTGTTTCCGGTAGCAGTAGTATTACTTTACATCAATCCGTAACACGATTTGATACCATAGGTTCCTCAGTCTTGGGGAAGAATCCCGAAGCGAATCAGGAGGTATATGATGGACAGTCACTGGGATATCCGATGCACTATTTGGCTACTTTGCTAACAATATTAAACACAGTATCTGACTACTTATATATATATATATATATAACTTTGAATTAAATTGAGATGATAAATAAGTAGGCCCTTATCTATCTGAACTGGAAATTAACATATCACATAATCATATTACATTCAATCTAATCATCTATTTATCTATCACTCATAATAATATATTACCAATAATAGTTCACAGTATATATATATATATTCACATATATATGATTAAACATATAGATGTTATCACGTATTTTCCGGTATTAAGGTAACTAATATATAATACTTAGAGTATTCATTACTAGACCTATAAAAAAGTGAAATAATAAAGTGTTAGTACTAGACCCTCAGTTATATATATATATAGCGTGTATCATACCACACATATCGTATAATACGCAAATTATTATGTATATTATATATAATAAAACTAACATAATATATATACGTACACTGACGTATACATTTTTCAATAAAGTACTTGCTAACACAGAACGGCTATTCGAATGTAGTACTTAATCACATATGCTTAGCGACTACTTGTACTGATTATGAGAGAACAAAATTCTAGAGTATGCCTTGTGACTGTTACATATTAATTGAAACGCAAGCCTGATAATATTACTTATAAAACTTCATAGCTATTAGACGTTCCATGTACTTTTTAAGTAATTATATTTATATTCTTATAAACAAGAGATGTAGCTTATGTCGTTAATAGTGTAGTATATATTATCATTTCCTTCTATATACCGTACCTAGAGAGCATTCCATCAATAGGTAAATAGGGTATCACTATACCTCGGGAATATAAAATAAATTCATTATTAATATAATTATTTATAGATAATTTATACTATCACATTTCAGTGGCTCAGAGTGAGCCAATGCCTATAAAATTTTCGAGTGCCGCCAACCTTCGCCTATCTTATGCCGCCGGATACGACCTAAGGGGCCTAGGGTCCCTTATTGCGCTCTATATTATTTGCCAACACACCACTGCGCAATAGCTAGCACTATAGCGTCCTTTGAGCGCCTCTCAACTTTTACGTTCACACCGTTGAAGGATTGTTCGCCTAACAAAATCGAAAGTAAAACTATATGTGCGATATATACAATAAATAGCAATATTCATTATTAAAAGGAAGAAAAATATTTAGCATATTAAATTATCTTTTTGTAATTAAAAACAAGCACTGAATTACCCATTTGTATGTGAACGTGTCCCTTCAGACTTCCGACCGCTCAATGTCATTGTGTTCCAAATGGGATTTCCCCAGGAGGTCCATATTTCCTTGGAGGAACATCAATTCCTCAAAAGTGTATCCTGCTCATGCTATATAAAAGGAACCTCTTTCGGCACGCTTGAGTATATCCCTGGCTGTGCTGAAAGCCTCTCTACAAGCTGTAAGACGCTGACGAGAGTTTTCTGGAGAGGAGACGTAGTAAATTAATTTAAATATAATAGGTCCCTTATTCATTAGACCATTCCCTGTCTTGAGGTGGAGGAGAAAATGGAGTACCATGAGGCCACTCCACTATCTCGCCTTATATAAAGGGGCATCCCACCAATAACCTTACACCATTAACATCTCCTAGCGATCAGTCCCTTACACAATAACTCTGCTGCTGGCGCGAGCACTCTTTATAAAAACTGTATAATCACATGCCTAATAGTTTATTTTATATTTAATAAATAATATAAAAAATATAATATATATTTATATAAAAATAAAAAAAAATCATTACCTATTATATTATATATATATATAGCTATAAAAAGATTATAACTATTATATAATATAATATATGAAAAAATAACTTATATAGTTATATAATATATAATAAAATAAATTATCACGGGTAAATGATACAACATAGGATCCCAACGAAGGTGTCTTTAATAATATATTTGATTACTATTATAAATGAAAGCTCTGTATAATGAATGTACTACCAATTACGATAGCTACAAGTTTTACACTGTTTTTAGAATGAATACCAAGTTAGCCATGCATGCTCTAAAGTTATTATTACTAACCTATAGAGGCTAAACAAAACACTCAAGCACTGTTCGTTCTGTTTATTGCCGCACCGAAACTATACTGGACGCTAGCAGCTTCATCACCACCGTCTGAGAGAAATTGAGGCGCTGTGCGCTATGCTTAATCCAGCGCCTTCTCTGAAAAGATTTTGAGCGAAATTTGCGCCTGACTTAAGCAATTCAATAGTGCGCTCTATAATATAATGAGCACGTAATCGCCCAGGGTCATCTACTCGATATATATCTCATCACTATAATAAGTAATGAAAATATTATAGCATATATATATATAAAATCATTTATTATCTAAATGTTTCGAAGTATGAAATTCTTGAATAAGGAGAGGGCGGATAGCTCTTATAATAAAGACGAATAATAAGTATCCATCAAAAATATAATATTTTTAGTGATTTTTAACTTTAAAATATAACGTATATAGTTGTGTTGTGAGTATGTGATGTGATTGATATGTGTGTAGTGTGTATTATATGTAGATATGTATATATTGTGAGTTATTACGTGATTATGTTATAGTTATATATATGTGTTAGTAGTATACGGAAGCTATAGTAGGAGTAGTGAGCGCTCGATCGCCTGATGGTATCGTGTCGGCATAAAACAGAATATTTAGGTATCACATGAATAAGCGTGATAACATCATATTATGGAATCACGCACGTAGAAAATATTGGTTATGGAGAGAAATTGCGAAAAAAAAATAACTTTTTTTTTTATTTTCTGTAATTATTGATTAAATATATATTCCAAAACTATGATCGAATAGGTACTAAGTATAACTACTAATAACATATTAGAATAGCGAATGAAATAGTGTATTAAAAAAGATTTTTTTACTAAAGAATAACCAGGTAAACCGCGAAAGATCATAGAAGGGGTCTCTCGGTGCCTCCTGGGAGAGTCGAACGGGGTTAGGACTAATATACACACACCCCTACCGGTGAAGAAGGAGCTCCAGGAAAAACAACCCGCATCATCTTGGTACTTTGGGTGATAGCAGGGTCGACCCCCCATTGCCCTCTATCGGAGAGGGTATGGAAAACCTCCTTGAAAAAGTGTGATAAGGCCCCTGTCCCACCGTCGGTCTCAGATGCCCCTTGTGCAGTAATGTTAGTATCTACTATGTCAATAATGGAACTTTAAATGTTTAAATGAACGCACCTGATAATTAGATATTCTTAAAGCGGCTGATGTCATATATGTTATTTAGTTAAACGTTCTACCTATCGTGAATGTTTTGGAGAATGAGTAGAAGAAAAATAAAAATAATTAAAATAGGTAAAAATTGGTACTTATAAATTTTCCATACAGATTTCCTACGCTGATTCCATATATGTTATCCATTTCTGTACATATGAACAAAACAAATAGCTTACTGCATGGATGAACTTCTATTTAGTTGGGTCCTATATATATAAACAAATGAGATATTTTAAATTTAGTACTATTTTTATAGAAAATTTTAATATTTAATTAGTTATTATAAGATAAAGAGGTAAAGTTTTATTCTAGTCTATCATTTAAAGGAATTAATTTCATATATACATTTTTGGTACATTTCCAAATATATATCTGTACTAAAAGTTAACTTAATGCAGTAAATGATAACGTGTTAATATGGAGATGTATGCTCAACAGTAAAGCCCACAGTTGCATGTAATGTTAGTTTCCCTTTAAAGACTGGTGTATGAGGATTGTTAATGTAACAGTTTAATTCACCATGTGTAAGTTGTTAGTTGTCTTGTAATATTTTCCTAGTCAGATGATCGTCATGTTAGCTTTTATTAATGGTGAAAACTTTATACGTCAGAATATATACATGTTCTTTTTTGGTTATAAAATATTTTATGTTATTGTTACCCAAATAGATACCTCAAAATGTGACCTACAATAGATAAAGTCAATAAGGCCATCCGAATGGGTGAGGGTGGTGATTTGATTTACTCGATTTACTGATTAGGGTATGTAAAAACGTAAATTTTTACGTAAAAAAATAAGTATAAAAATTTTGAAACAAACAAAAAAAGTTTAAAGGAAATAAAAAAAAAAAAAAACTACAAAGATTAAAAAGAAAAATTAAAAAAAAAAAAAAAAATTAAAAACAAATCAACAAATGTAAAAGCCAATTAAAACTTATCTAAAAAAAAAAATAAAACAACAAAGTTAAATTAAAATAAAAACTTAATATAAAAATATAAAGTTGGAAAAATAAAAAAAACAGAATAAAAAGTTAAAATAAAAAAATTATAACAAAGATAAATGCAAAATAAAACTTATAAAAAATAAAGTTAGAACATTAAAGTTAAAAAATAAAAATATAAAAATAAAAAAGAAAAAAATAAACACAAAGTATATAAAATGCAAAAACTATTAAAAAAGAAAACTAAAATATAGATGTTTCAACTTAGGAAAAAAAAATATAAGTTAACGTTTATGAAAAAGAAAATGGATTTGAAAATAAAATTGTTAGTACCTTCAAAACTTTTAAAGAAAATAAAGGTTATCCTTGCAGCAGCAATGCAATAAGATATGTTAATATTGTAAGAACAGAAGCAGTATGTAAACAGTAATGATCTTGTATTATAAATGAATGTTTACTAATGTCGGCCACCAGATTGGCTCCCAGCACCGGTGCTACTACCTGATTCTGAATCTTACCTCATATCTCCTTCTTCCCTTCCCCTTATTCCTCCTTCTTCTTTCTCTCTTCCTCTTCTTTTTGCATTCCATGCATTTCTCTTTCTTTTTTCAAACTGAAACCCTCCTCCGGTGGGGTCCCTGGAACTCAGAATATAATCATAGAGTAATATATTCTACAATCTACCGACATATACCGACTCCGAATCCGAAAGCTCTACAACTACTCAGTCTTACGTCCTACGAGTATATATTAAACCGTATAGACTATATGCCTCAACTCACCCAGTCCTCCATCCATTCAAATCTTCTGGGCTACGCACAACAGAATGCTTTGTAAAAGTCATTTTTTACCGTGGGCTTTCAATGTGCACCCGCCCTACGTGGCGAGGGTCGGGAGAGAAGAAAAATGCATGAAGAAGGACGAGAGCACGCCATTAATATAGACCTCACAGGTTCCTGACACTGTTCTTATCATATTTATACAATGAAATTTACATTCTTTCCTTTTTGTATGTATATTGAAATATGACACGGAGTAAACACGCGAGAGAAATAATTTTCATTATTACTGAGAATAATAAAGTGTTGGTATAGAGGTAATAGCCTAGACTAGTTACGTTAAGGTTTAAAAGGTTAGATTACATAGCTTAACGTTAGGGTAAGCCATATTGATTTAAGACACTCTTTATATGAGATGAGTTCTTATAGAACGCTAGTCAAGGCTCTTTTATTATAACGCCTTTAATGGGTTGAGCCCTCAATCACCTATCTATAGATTTTGACAATATCTTACTCCACAGTATATAGTTACACAGATTCAAATCCTTGCAGTCTCTCGCCTAATCGGCGGTACGTCCCAAGGCCTTCATCAAAAACAACTAGCCGAACGCACACTTTTTTCGAGACTAGAATAGGATAACTAGAAAGATTTAATTCGGACCTACATGGTAACAAGACGTTATATAGGATGTAACTAAGGAACATCTAATTATAACGGCAATGTGACATAGCGATAACTCAGCTCATTATACTCATATATCGGAAATAACAGTTGATCGCGTCAGACGTATGATCGGGAGCATTAATCTAATCATGAGCGAAGTATTTAAATTGAGTATGATGATTATATTAACGTCAATAGATAACTTTAATTATCATCTTTCGAAACTAACATTTCAGATGCTATCAAGCCAACCCGAACAGTAAAAGAGATTAACGATCGATTATTAATAGAGGTATATACATGTAGTATATTCAACATTAAATAATCGATCGATACCATCCATAATGGAGAGCAACGATACAATGATGATGCTTCTATTTATTAAATGGAGCTCTTCTGATAATCAATAAATAATGCGTCTCATCTATCATTTGGGGCGCATCCAGCCCTCAGACATCTATATATGGTCATTGTAGATAATGATCCCACATAGAGACGTTCAATGAATAAGCTCAAGAAAAAAGGCGGTGATAAAAAATATATATCGCTGCGATCTCTCACCCAACACATCTACTTGGCACAGCAGCACCGAGTACAGAAGCGACACCTCGAGGGCGAGTGAGACTATTTTCTAAAAAAGTGCCAAACAAAGATGGTTCCGACCCCAGAAAAAGAGCAGACCTTATCACACAGAGCATGAATATAGTATGAAACTTTATGTAGTGAATAACTCTTAATCTTCTACACTTCCGTCCTTATCTCATTCCACGAATAGGAAGATTTGTGTCTTTTAACTGCATCGTCGACAAATATAGGTTAGGTTGTGGCGGTTTACTGCCTCCTAAGTTCAGGTTATGAATATGTTTTTGTTGTGTTCAATGCACCAATCTATATATAAAACATAAACCAATACCAAACCGGAACGTATTGTTACCCCCAAAATATTTTTTACCCTACCTTGAATTCTTTCACTCGGTAGCAGTCTAAACAGCCGTTTTCTATTCTGCATGCAAAATCAGACGCTTCTGCTGCTTACCTTTATCGATTAAAAGGTCTATTATTGTTTTATTGTGCATTGCTGTTATAATGATCACGTAGTTTTAAATCGCTAGTTATACCGGCAGTTTAATAAACATCACTAAATATTTTAAGAAAAGAAATTTATCTTGCACACAAATTAGTTAACGGTCCTATATTAATTATTAATGCATTTTGTTTCCTTTTTTTAGAGACTCCGTCAGTTCTGCATTTTTTTTATTTTGTTTTCTTTTAACATACTGCTTAGTAAATATGATAATCCTAACACATGAATTCAGTGGCTTGAACCATGATACAGCATAAAGTGTCGATAATATTGTAAAATAAATTATGTTAAATACATCTTAATATCAATAAAATTTTAAAAAAATGAAATATTCTTGGAAAGTACGCACTTACAGAAAAACCAAATTACATATTTGGCATCAGCGCATAAAGCTTATTTACAAAAATGTAAAAAATAAAAAAATAAAAAATAAAAATATTTTTTTATAAATGAAATATTCTTCGAAGTACGACAGTTACAGAAAAACTAATTGCATATTTTGAATCAGCGTGTAAAACTTATTAACATCATAATAATGTAAAAAATAAAAAAAATTAAAAAATACAAATAAAAAAAAATTAGCGTAAAACGAGCCGACGGGGCACAGAAGGGGGGGGACGTTTCCATACCCCGAAGGGGGAGGGGCGGAGAACCCCCGCGACACCCAAAGCCCAAGAGGGGCGGTTCCGGAGACCCTCCGCCGGAGGTGGGGAAATATCCCAACCTGGTCATTCCCTCCCGGAAGGCGAGAGATCCCGACTGCTGCCATCTTTGCGGTTACCCTTATTGGGTTATTCTTTAGATTAAAAAAAAAAAAAAAAACTTTTAAAAAATGAACGGAGTCGTACAAATCGTAACTGGTCTCTATAATTTTTTTAATCCATGTCCGTGCACCCCTTAAATTGACTGTTAGGATCAATATATACTAGAAAAATATTATAAAAAAACAAAAACAATCAAAATGACGGAGTCTTAAAAACATAACAGGTCCTATATATATATATAATATAGTTACCATATATATTAATATATATATTATATAAAATATATATTTATAA
This sequence comes from Trachelipus rathkii, assembly GCA_015478945.1. NCBI lineage: Eukaryota > Metazoa > Arthropoda > Malacostraca > Isopoda > Trachelipodidae > Trachelipus > Trachelipus rathkii. The sequence continues at coordinate 14,554 of JABUQX010041894.1, forward strand.
TATAATATTTATATATTATACCTATATATCATATATATGATATATAGTATTTCTATAATATAAAGTCTATTTTTATAGAGAAGATAAAATAATTCAAAAATATTTTTATATAATGAGCCATCCGAAAAGTCAGGCCATGTAACTAAGAATAACTATAACAGCTACCCAACGAAAAAATATCATTTTTATTAATCAGGAGACATTTTTACTTCGGAAACTTTGTCATGACTTTTTTTCTCTTGCGGAAAGTAAAAAAAAAAATATTTTAATTCTACACGGTTTGTTAAATAAAATTAAAAATGTTAAAAATGTTTGAAAACAATTATTTAGCGTGGTTTTGAAGATGCCTTCTTGGTTCGCCTCAGCAATGCAAAGTGTTCCAAATGTTGAACTTTTTTTTTTTTTTTTAAATTAACCGAATTGTCTCAGGAATCATCAAGACAATTGGATAGATTCGGGGGTTTCTCCCTACCGATATATATTATATAATATATATTAATATATAACTATATATATATATATAATATAATATATAATATATATTATTATTATATACTTATATATATATTAATTTAAAAGTATATAATATATATTCCTATATATATATATATATACCCATATATTAATCGTCAGTCATCGTTCCAGAAAAGTTCAGGCAGTATCTGAAATATCTATAATCAGCTACAGCGAAACATAAATAATCATTTTTATCTAATCAGGAGAACTTACCTCGCACGGAAAATTTAAGAATATAATTTAAGCTTTAAAAGCTTTAAAAAGCTTTTTAAAAAATAAAATTTGGTTAAACAATAAATGAAAAAAATTACATGTTTTTGAGATTCGAAGAGTCCGCTTTACTCGTGGACTGCACATCTCGCAATAGGTGCCAAATGTGATGTTTTTGTTTTTTTAATTTTAAATAACTGAATATCCTCACGAATAAATTCAAGAACATGGATAGAGAATTCGGGGTTTCTCTCTCAGCCTACCGGGGACGACCGGGGGGACTCGTCCCCCTCTGGCCCTCCGTCGGCTCGAACGACTTAAATTAGCGATTTAAAAAGAAAATTTAGTTAACATTAAGCGGAAAAAAAGTGTACTTTGGCAACTTTTGCTCTCACGAAATAACACTGCAGGTTTCAAGTCATTCATGTTTCGGTTTTCATTTTATGCTTTGGTAATTCTGAGGAAAGGAGTTATTAAATAAATAGATAGATATAGAATTAACATTTTTTTAAAAGTTTCTTCGATGAAATTTTTAGCTGAAATAAAAAATGTTAATTTATTTTCTTGTAGGTTAGTGTTCTAGTTACATGCCTGAACTCTTCGGGATGCTGGCCATCATATAGATATAATATATATTAATTTATATATATATATATATTATATATTATATACTATAATTATATATATATAATATATATATAATATATATATATATATATATATATATATATATATATTATATATATATATATATATATATATATATATATATATACTATATACTATACTATCGGTCCAATAAGTTTTGCTGACTATAATTTTTAAATAAAATTTAACTTTGTGAAAATAGCAGTCATATAGTCCTCCAAACCAAAATATTTACGAAAGATTGGGTTAAATAAATATATATATATATATACATGAAAAGGATTAAATCGGTGTAGATTAAAAGTATCTTCACACGTACCAATTGAAGTGAAGTGAAATCTAATTAAATTCTTATTTAATTTTAAATTAAATTATTTTAAGTCAAACTTAAACATATACAGTATGTGTTATGCGATTTTTTTTTTTTTTTAGGTTTTAAGTCGCTTATGACCTTATATAGCTTTTAAAAGTTTTCTAATGTGATGGGATTTTCAGATATACTTCTTAGACAGATATTTTCACCATTATAAAAGTTAATTTTTAAATGCAATGGCAGCAACATCAAGAGGAGACTTTCAAAGACAGTTGGAACCTCAAGGAATTTTTCTCTCATATTTTTATCCTACCTATTGTACTTTTGGGTTCATTATCTGTAACAAAATAATATCAGTTCACCATTTTTTTTGTTGAGGTTTTATCTAAAAAGCTGTTTTCCATTTATGTTTTGTAACAATAAAACTGTACCTGATAGTATTTGTTGATTCTTTCTAATATATGGGATTCTGAAAATCGTAATGTAAATTAACTTTAGTCACAAATAAGTTTAAACTTTAACTAGTGGATCAAATTACAAACTTGGCTGAATTCTAAATGTCTTAATACGTCCTAGGTTAGTTCTTTATTCCGCTTAAAGACAAACACTGTTGACATATCAATTCTTGTTTCTAGTATGTTCAAACAAGCACATAAGATATCAGGATATACTTTAGAGGAAACTCATGGGCTTTTTACTCTTTCTCTCGACTTCGTCTCTGCCCTCATTGAGGAATTGTAAGATTTACGCATTTCATTCAACGTATCATATTAATACTCGAACCTCACCATAATCCCTTTCGTGTGTAAGACCATTAATAGATGATATAGATAAGATCTCCTGTTGGCCACATTCATACTGGCAACCAGAGAAAAATGAGGAGCTCATACTGGCAACCAGAGAGAAAATGAGTAGCAAGAGTATCAGAGAAAGGCGAATTAAAAGTTTCTAAGATTTTTGAATGACAATTGGAAGATAAATAAAAGAGGCCGGAATGGGTAAACATTCCGACGCTTATAACACCGAGGAAAAGTTTTCTGATTAGAAATTGGCCAGAAGATACACAAAAAAAAAGGCATAAGCGAGAACAGTCGCCAGCTACCATTTAAAAGCACTTCCTTACAACAAGAAATGGCATTAAGATCACTTACTTTCTCAATGTTCATAATAGTTGAGAAACCCATTTAACAGAAAATTTTATGCATGAAAAATATATGAAGAAAATAATTAGAGAAGGGGTGAATTCAAAGAATTTTTAGTTTTAAATTTACTATAAAAAAAATTAATTGTATATTTACATTGAATTTGAAGGAGATTATAGATAATTAAAATTATTTATTTATAGGAAATTTTTATATAAGGGGAATAGAATCTCTTCTCTAACTTGCTGATTTCCTTCTTTCTGTTGACCAAATTGCTTCCTATTATTGCCAAATCCTGAGCCAATCCTTTTCTGAAAGGATAGGATTTTATAGACTCTTCTATATTATTATTATTATTATTATTTATTATTTATTAATTATTATTATATTAATTATTATTATTATTACTTTTATTATTATTAATTATTAAAAATGAACATTTAAATTTATTCATTTATTCACTCTATAGTTAGTAACTTAAGCAAATTGGTTAAATTTAATAATTAGATCCCCTTTCACCCTCAATTCATTCATAACAAATGAAATGTGAGACCAATGCATTAGTCCAGCATACATAATCACCAGTCTATTAAAAAATGATCTCACCTTGGGTTGGAGTTTCCAAGTAGGAAACTGAATTACATCTTCTGTATGGTAATATGGTTAAACAAAAATGATGGGGCCCTCTTCTAAGCTGGCCTTCTTATCTTATACATGGGGTAGTAGGTTCCCAATCCAGATTTTCTTATTTATCTCAAAAAACAAAAGATATTATATAGTATTTTATTAGGTATTATTATTTTTTATTATCAGTGGCCACTGAATTAGTTGTTGATTCTCAAATAAAAAATTTTTATTTGCGCCTAAATAGGCAGAGCAAAGAACACAGTCTTGCTCCAGTAGATATTATATAGGGTCTGGCACTCTGCCAATCCTAATTTTTATTGCCAATCACTTTCTTGCATCATTTTTTGCAGAGCTGGCATGATTCGGGCTTTCGCTTGAAGATTCATTTATAGTAAACAAACCAGCAAGTGAAATGGGATCAAAAATAAATTTTTTAAGTTGTTCACTAAAAAATTTATTTTTATATTTAATTTTTATTATTATTAATGTTATTTTATAACAGAATGAATAAATAAATAAATTTTCATTCATTTTAATTTTTTTTTTTTTTATTAAGAAAAATCTTCAACTTCCAGTGGCCATAATAATAAAAAAAAAAAAAAAAAAAAAAAAAAAAAAAAAAAATAAAATATATAAAAAAAAAAAAAAATACATTATTTGAGTTATATCATCCATTATATATTATTATCTTTTTGACACTGGGGGGGACCAAAATTAAATTCTATTAAGAATTTAATTTTGATGAATATGTAAATAAATTTGGAAACCAAATTCATTTTACATTGTTTTTATTCAAATATATATCATGTTCCTGTTAAACAAGGACATAGATATTTATTTGACTATTATATAGTTGGAGATATTAAAGTTGCCCTTGGTCTAAGAGCTTTTTATGTAGCTCTCTACATTGAACTGCAGCTTTCCTTTTTACCCTGCTGTCAGCATCATTGTTCTTATCATTAGGGGTGGAAACTGTTTCTGGCAGATTTTCATGAAATTTGGTATGCTTTTTTATTAATAAGATTATGTCCGATATGTGTCGGGTTATTGTTTCTTGGTTAGGTTTTTATTTTAAAATTGAAAATTATAAAATTGTTATTTTTTATTTTTTGTACTGTTCCCATGCTGTAAAAGTATGGTTTACAGAATTTTTCTTTAATGGCAACAACATCTCCAACTCCCAGTGAAGTGTGTGTGTTTTTTTATATTTATCTTGCTGGTTAGTGGCAAGATATTGTAGGTTTGCTAAGAATTCATCATAGTTCAAATCATTCAAATTAGATTTCACTTTTCTGTATTTTTGAAAAGTTCAAATATAACTGATCCTGATCAGGTTCACAAGGAGACCAATCAGGATCATCTGAATGATCTATACCATCATGAAATAAATGAGAAGAAACAACCAGAGCTGGAACCTCATATCCCTTCAGCAATATCTCCGGTGTTATTGCAAATGGGATATTTGGATCCACCTCAGGGTTTCTTAATATTGGCTTAAATGCTACCGGCCTTTTATTTATAAGCATATTTGTTTCCCTAACTAATAAAGAAAACTCATCCTGCTCTAATATATTTTTCCTATAGCACTGTATATTATATTTTTCACCTGTTTGACTAAAGATTCAACTAAACCTCCTAGAAAACTAGCTTTACCAGGGTATGGTGAAAATTCTAGAATTTTTATGTTATGGAGTGTTAAATAAATTTTTAACATCTACATCATCAAGAAAATTTTTAATAATTTGCACTGAGCTTATTATACTACTTCCCTGGTCACTAACTATAAGTTGTGGGAATCCAAAGTCAAACACATGAAATTGAAAAGCAGAGATAAAGCATTTATTATCTACATTTTTACATAGAACAAGGTTTACAGCTCTAGTGTATGTGCAAGTTATAATTAATATGTAAATCTTCTCTACTACATTATTTATTTTTATATTAAAAGGTCCAATGTGGTCAATGAATATTTCTCTAAATGGAATTTGAGATGGATTTATCCTATAATCTTTGTAATGGTTCTGATTAATTTTTATTGCTCTGCCATACATTAATTTACATTTTATGCAGTCTTTAATGTTTTTCTTAACTACTGAGTATGCTATTGGAATATAAAACTCCTTTCTTATCATAGCTAGAAGTTTATATACACCTGCATGTTTCATTTTTACATGTAATTCTTTAATTATTATATCAGTTAGTGAATGATTTTTATTCAACAATATTGGATTTTTTTGATTAAAATCAGCATCTAAGTTTGCAAATTTACTCTTTACTCTAATTATATTGTTTTTATCAAGAAAAAGATTGAGTTGTGTGACCAAATTTGTTTCTTTATTATTTTTTGGGTTTATTAAATACTGATATGTTTCTGAAAAATTTTCTAGCTGATATTGCCTAAAAATGACATTACAACTTTCTTCATATGAACATATGGCATTTGGGTCACAATTGGAAAACAAAGTGGGGTTTTTCTCATGTACTTTAAGCTTTAAATTATGAATAAATTTTCTTACAAAATGTGAAACTTTAAATAGTTTATTCAATGAAGAAAACCTATCTAATTTAAATAAGGGTACATATGAAAAAGTTTGAATATTATAAATATTAAAATCTGTATTATTATTATTATATAAGGGATTTGGAACAGTGACTTTTAACCTTTCATTAGTTGTTTAATATAGGTCCATTTAAATAAAGTGATTTTTTAATAAAACCTTATATGAAACACAATCAAGTAACATAATCACTAGGATTCTGAGATCCTTCACAATGATGAAAAGTTATCGGGTGTTTTTCACATGCAGTTTCAATAAAATTCAGCTGATTATTTATAATGGTTCCTTTTCTTTCAATTTTGTTTAATTTTTCAATTTTATTTATAATCCAATTCAATGTTACCATTGAATCAGTATATAAATGTAATTTATTTATTTTTAAAGGTGTGAAAGTATTAGTTAAATTGTCAAACATTTCTATTAGACATTGTACTCCAAATGTTACGGCAAATAGCTCTAGAACTGGAATAGATCTGTTAGTATTTTTGTTTTGAAATTAATTTATTTTTTTGCACATAAAAAATGCAGCTCACTACTATCTTTATTTTGTAAATATAAGACACTACCATAAATGTCTTTACTAGCATCAGTAAATGCTATAATATTATATGAAGAAGCATAATCCCAATAAATCTTTTTAGTTCAGGTTTTTTGCTTTTTATTATATTGTGAGCAAATATTTTTATATTCTTTTAGTAAATTACTATCTAATTTTTTGTCCCAAGTTAAATCTTTGTTATTTTGTAGTTTATGTAAAAAAAGTTTAGCCCTGTTTTTTCCAGGAAGTCCAATATTTAGTGGGTCAAATAGACCATTTATAGTAGATAAAATAGATCTCAAAGTGTTTGCTTTGGGGTCCATTTCATTATTTTTATTATATAAGGTATCATTATGAGTATCCCATATCATTCCTAATAGTTTTATGTGATTATTTATAGGCTCATCTACAGTACTATTATTGTCTAACTCACTATAATTTAATTTCTTAAACTCTGGTGAATTACTATGAAATTGTTGCAAATTGAACCCATAATTGTTAAATATTACATGAGACTTATGATAAGCAAGAATAATTTCACTTTCAGAAGATGAAGAATAACCTAAGTTATCCATATAAGACAAGTTATACAACATCTTCCTAAGTTCACATTCAAACTCATCACAAGTATGAACATGCAATATTAATATTATATAAAGTGCTACCATGAGAATGGAAGGGCTACATCTAATACCAAACGGAAGTCGCATTAATTTATAAGAAACAATACTAAAATCATTTTCTTTTATATTTTTGAACCACAAAAAATGGAATCTTTCAGTATCCTCAAAAGGCAATTTAATATTGAGAAAGGCTCTCTCCAAATCGAATACCAGCAGATACTGATTGAACCTAAGTAGTGTTAATGCGATATCCAATCTATTATTTAAATTAGGTCCTGGTAAGCTAACATTTATGTGATAAATTGTTTTGTGGGTTTTAATCGCCATAGGTCGACAAATAACCCAATTCTGCATTTTGTCGTTCTACATGATCTTCTAAAAACTTGGATTATGAGCTAGAAAGAAACTTTGTTATTATTTTTTACTGTATTTATTTCAACAGGTTGAATGGATTACCTGGTTAAGTTGGTCAAATATGACATTATTATACGCTTCTAATTTTAGAGGCTTCTTTTTTATATTTTTTTAAGTATTGAATTTCAATACGAATTAGCAAATAAAAATTATTGTTGGCAAGAAGAATTTATTAATTTATATTCCCATAAACAAGTGCATTATCAATCGACCTTATCCATATCGACATTGATGTATTTGTAATCAAGATTTATAGTTCCATATCTAACTCTGAGAATTTTTTAGGACAATCAAAACTATCATAATTTAATAAATCATTTAAATTTTTATTTACTAGATCATCATCCAATTCTATGCTGGTATTATTATTTTGAGTTAGAGATGAGATAGAGTAATCCATTTCTAGTCATTCAATCTTGTTCTCTATTTTGACATTTTTTGCGAGCAAGTCGGCCTGCTCAGTAAATTTCTTTATATACTTCAAATATGGCAAATTTTTTATTAATTTATTCAAGTCCCCAGCTAATAAGATTCCTAAAGAAGTGTAATATAACAGTGAAGCGTTCTTTTTAACCCAAATGAACATGCATTTATTGGTATTATGTGGGCTCCATTCACACCTAATAGTATATGGATTTCCTTATTATTCTTATTTCTTAGGTGCTTATCAGCTAAAGGTATTTTATGTTCCTCAAATGCCTTTACAATTTGAGGGGAAGGTATATTCACTCTGGTTTGTATTGAAGGGACTACAGCTGCAACAATACTGTTATTTTTATTATTTATTTTTATATCAACTTCTATAATAGAAGTTTTGTAATATTTGCTTTCATTGAAACCCTTTACATTAAGCATTATTTCAGACTGTACAACTTTATATTTAATTTTTTGTGCTACTGTTTGTGAAATAAAATTTATTTCAGAACCAGAATCATATAAAACCCGCAAGTCTTGGTTTGTTATTGTTTTATTATACAAGTGGTGGTGGAAGGTAGAAGTGTTATATTTTGAGTGCTGGTTACATTTAAGGAGCTTAATAACAAACAATTTGCTACTTGCTCTGAAGATGGGTTATCTACAGGTGTAACATTTAGTTCAACAACATTGGTTGATGTTTCTGCTTGTGCATTATTTTTATTTTTATTGTTTTTTGGTTTTTGAGTTGAATTAGGTCCACTTTGTTTTTTAATACATAAAAATGCGGAGTGTCATGAGTTACAATTTCTACATTTATTACTAAATTTGAACTTACAAGTTTCAATTTGAGATTTAGTACCCCACCATTAATACAACATCCAATCTTTAATTTTTTGCGACTTTGGATTCAGTGTGTTTGAAAAGGTATGCGGCAACTATACAATTATGGTCCATACAATCGATGTTGTAATGTTTGACAAATGGAACAACCTCACCCTTTTTTGTTGTTTCAGTATTGTTTTTTGTTTTTTATTCACATCAATATTAGTAGCTAAGTTACTGTTTTTTTCTCAACTTGTGATGTTGTTTTATTAGTGTATGTATTGCATTTGTTTTTGTATTTACTACCCCACTCTTTCCCAATTCTATTATTGAACTCAAATGCATTTATCTAAATTTTCATCTAATTTTGAGATAAGATTTTTGTAATGTTTATATAATTGGTGTTTGATATATTTCAGCAAACTGTTCCACAAAAAAATATTGGCAAATCACTTTACTATTTATTTTTAAACTATCTATTTGGCTTTCTATTAATTTAGCCTCACTGATCCATGTGTAAAAGTCATTGGTTAATTTTAATTTTATCAGTTTTTCAATAACTGAATATTGTTGTAAAGACTTGTTACTGAAGGCACTTTTTAATAAGTTTTTGGCCATATCATAATCCATATCTGCTAAAGGGCTTTTTTGTATTAAAATTTTTGCTGGACCTTTGAGTTGTTTCATTAGACAAGAATGTTTAGCAAATTTATTGTATTTCTCTCTATCCATTATTTCTTCAAAGTTTTTTATGAACCTATCAAAGTCTTCAGGTTTTCCATCAAATTCAGGAAGCTGAAGTTCGGGTCTTTTTAAACCAGAAAAACCAGTTTCAATATGAGCATTATTTGAGGAAATATTTTGTACAGGGGTTATTTTATTTTCAAGCTCACTTATGAAGATGAATGCTGAGGGCATAAAATTCATTTTTTTTCGCAAATTTTATCTGCGCTTTCAAAAATTTTTTGTTTTTTTGGGGCTATTTTATTTTTTTCGCAGTCAGCCAAACTTTATTGTTATTATATCATTATCTAACTCTGTAATTTCAACTAGGTTTGTTTTTAATCTATCTATTAAACCCTTTATTTCATCATGTGTATATAAAGTTATACTAGCTAGAATTTTATTAATTAATTTGGTAATAATGGACCTCTTGGTTCCTCGTCTTTTAACGAGAGTCAAAACTTGTTGAAATAATGAGGTTGGGCTTGCCCCATCACTAATCATTTCTTCAACAATTTTTAACTCTACATTTGGGTCCACTACATCCATATTAAAAATAACCTATCTAAAATGTTTTAATATTGTAAATAAATTTTTTTTTTTTTTCAGTCTCGATAGGCCTATGTGGCTTCAACTTATATATTTATTTTTCTATAAGTTTAATATTAATAATGATAGTCAATAACTTTACATGGTATATAGTACATAAGTTATGTACTGTATATTTTTTTTTTGTTATAATATGTTTTCAGTCTCTATACCTTGGTGGCCTTTCAACTCAAAAAATAATTTATTTTTTTTTTTTTTTTTTTTTTTTTTTTTTTTAATAAATATACTACATATATACTGTAGTATATTTTATTTATTTATTTTTTTTTTTTTTTTTTTTTATGAGACCCTATTTTATTTATTATTAATACCAATGTTTATAGTTTTAACACAGTATTAATAGGCCCAATATATTTTTCTATAAGACCATATACCAGACAGAAGGAACTCAGCAATTACTTGGCGTGAAAGGACCATCCTGTCCACTGCGCCATAACAGAAAATTTTATGCATGAAAAATATATGAAGAAAATAATTAGAGAAGGGGTGAATTCAAAGAATTTTTAGTTTTAAATTTACTATAAAAAAAATTAATTGTATATTTACATTGAATTTGAAGGAGATTATAGATAATTAAAATTATTTATTTATAGGAAATTTTTATATAAGGGGGAATAGAATCTCTTCTCTAACTTGCTGATTTCCTTCTTTCTGTTGACCAAATTGCTTCCTATTATTGCCAAATCCTGAGCCAATCCTTTTCTGAAAGGATAGGATTTTATAGACTCTTCTATATTATTATTATTATTATTATTATTATTATTATTATTATTATTATTATTATTATTATTACTTTTATTATTATTATTATTATTAAAAATGAAATTTAAATTTATTCATTTATTCACTCTATAGTTATAGTTTAAAGCAAATTGGTTAATATTTAATAATTAGATCCCCTTTCACCCTCTAATTCATTCATACAAATGAATGTGAGACCAAGATTGGATTAGTCAGCATACAAAACCCAAGTCTTTAAAAAATGATCTCACCTTTGTTGGAAGTTTCCAAGTAGGAAACTGAATTACATCTTCTGTATGGTAATATGGTTAAACAAAAAATGATGGGGCCCTCTTCTAAGCTGGCCTTCTTATCTTATACAGGGTAGTAGGTCCCAATCCAGATTTTCTTTTTATCTCAAAAACAAATAAGATATATATATAGTATTTTATTAGGTACTTATATTTTTTATTATCAGTCATCCTTAGAATTTTCGGCTGATTCCAAATAAAAAATTTTTATTTGCCTAAATAGGCAGAGCAAAGAACACAGTCTGCATCCGTAGATATTATTATTAGGTCTGGGCACTTCGTGCAATCCTAATTTTTTTGCCAATCACTTCTTGCGATCATTTTTGCAGAGGCTGGCATGATTCGGGCTTTCGCTTGAAGATTCATATGTAAACAAACCATCAAGTGAAATGGGATCAAAAATAAATTTTTTAAGTTGTTCACTAAAAAATTTATTTTTATATTTAATTTTTATTATTATTAATGTTATTTCTATAACGAATAAATAAATAAATAAATTTTCATTCATTTTAATTTTTTTTTTTTTTTTTATTAAAAAAAAAATTAAAATTTCAAATGGCCATAATAATAAAAAAAAAAAAAAAAAATAAAAAATAAATATATAAATATATAAAATAAACATATATATTATATAAGGTATATCATACATTATATAATATATATTTTTGACACCATTTCCATTCGATTGTTCAGCCAGAATCTTAGAATTAGAAATTTTATCTGAACGTGTTTAAGGTTAGCACACCTTTAAATTAGCTTATTAAATACATTAATAAGCTTGGAACAATTCAGAGCAAAATGAAAAGTTTTTCCATGTCCGGCACACATTACCTCGGGATTGATCCAAGGGGTAGAGGAAGGAATAAACCTGCTAAACCAGGTCACAATTGCAGCAATAACTTTTTTAGAACAGACATAGACATACCCATGGTTAAGTAAGATTCGGTCAAAGCATTGTTGCCATAGAAGAATAATGCTCCAATCAGTTCAATTAAAATGAAGTACGTTTAGAACTAGTTAGAGCCATTTATTATAGGGCAAAGTTGAAACTATGAATAGTGAGTTACTAAGAGGGAGAGAAATAAGTGGAATTAAAACTTTATATATAAAGTGATAAATAGGTTATGATGATGTGAAATGTGTGTGTACATTCTATAGCCTTAGCATTAGTACGTCGAAAACAGCACAACCTTTCATCGTAATGAACATTAAAATCTCTGAAAAATCTCAGAGGGGTCTCGGATACGCTATATCTTAAAGTATAAAACTAAAACTCTGTAAAAGCCAGTTAGGCTACTCAAAAAAAGCTTGGTATATTAGTCCATATAGGCGGACATTTGCTACACAATGCATTAAGGTTAGGTGTCAGAGGTTTGCAGGACTGTTGAAATGTTAATGATTTAGATAATCTATAAAAAACTTCTAGCATAAGTTCCATACTGATTGCCTAAAATGAACATTAAATAAAAATGCTCTGAAGATACTCGTGAACCTAATCTATATAAAAAAATTATACTAGAAACCTAAACTTAACCTGGAACTAAATCTAAAAAAAAAAAAAAAAAAAAAAAACAAAATTTAAACTTATTCTCGATCACAAATTTTACGATAAAAAACTACCCGAAGAAATTCCCCTTCCCGCAAACTTTGAATTAAGGGTGAATTTAATAATAAAAAGGTTTTCTTACCTTAACGAGTATTAAAAAAATTCAAATTAATATTAAGCTTCATAATAAGAACAATTAAACACTAAAGCTATATTATTTGATTAACTATTAAAAATGTTTAAGTTTAAATGAAACAAAATCCAAGGCAAAAATACCAGATTGTATTCATAAATACTATTAAAGTAAACGAAGAGAAACATCCACACGTTATGACAATCAGAATTAAACTGATTTTGTATAATTAGAGGGGGAAATATTTAATATTTAAACCTAAAGAAAAGTAATTATTAATACTAATAATAACAAATACTAAAAGGTGCATACGTAGGAGAAAAGAAGAGGTAAATGAACAGTTTGGAAGGAGGATGAATGGGGACTTACAAGGGAATAGGAGCTCTTAAGGTTAAGAATGAGAATAGGGAAACTGCTCAGAATATGAATAGGGATGGTGCTTTGTAACTGATGAAATGGATGTGAGGGTGATGGAAAGAACACTTCGAAAATCTGTATAATATTGGCAGTAATGAAAGTGATAGTGAATGTGTGTGGGTTTGATGGTGCAAGAAGGAATATGTATTTTGGGGATGAGGTTATTAGCAAGGAGGAGGTAATGGGTAGAGTGAGAAAAGTTGAAGAATGAATAAATCCAGGTATAGATGAAATTACTGGTGAAATGATCAAGAACGGAGGCGAGATGGTGATTGATTGATTTGGAAGTTGTGTATAAAGCGTTTATGAGAGGTATAGTTCCGAGGGATGGAGGAGAGCAGTAAAATTACCCTTATATAAGGGTAAGGAGATAAAGGGAACTGTAGGAAATTATAGGGGATTAGTTTTTGAGTGTTGTAGCGAAGATATTATGCTGGGTATTTGGGTTTTGAAAGAGTTGCGTCGATGATGAAGATGATTGAGTTGAAAGTAACAAGGTTGCGTTTAGGAGTGGTAGAGGATGTGTGATTCAAAATCTTTACATTGAAGCAAAAGATAGAGAAAATGAGATGGGAGAGAAGAACTAAATTGTATTAAGGTTTTATGGATTTTGCTATAACAAGGCGTGATGATAGAAGTTAATAGAAGCTCTAGGCAGGTGTAGTGATATTGGTTGTTGGTGGTAGGCTCTGAATGGAATCAAAAAGTATTGTATGAATAGTGGAAGCGTGTGTAAGAATAAAATGGTGTCAAAAGTGATCTGATTTTAGTATTAATAGCGGAGTGAGCAGGGTTGTGTTATGTCTCTTTGGTTATTCAATTTGTATTCGGATGGGGTTATGAAGAATTAGAGGTGGAAGTGGCAGGAAAGTGGTGTTAGAATGATGGAGAATGGAGATGAGTTGGAGGGTGCCCTACTTATTACATGCGGATGATTTTGCGTTTTGTGTGGCGAATCTGAAGAGAGTTTGAGAGGATTGGTAGAGAGATTTGCAGGGTGTGTAAAAGGAGGGTTTGAAAAGTAAACGTAGATAGGTTGTAGGGTTATGGTTGCGAGTGAGGACAGTCTCAGTGTGGTTATGTTAGATGGTGAGCAGGCTGGAACAAGTGTCTGAGGTTAAAATCTTTAGGTATATGTTGGATGAGAAGGAAACGGACGATGCAGAGTGTAGTAGGAAAGTTAGTGAATGGCAAGAATGGTGGCTGGTGCAATTGAATCCATTGGTGAACTGTAAAGGGACAAGTTTGAGTGCGCTATTGGTCTTACAGAGGTATGTTGTTACCTGTGTTATTGATATAGTAGTGAGACTATGGTTCTGGATTAAGAAGTATAGATCTAAAGTTCAATGTGTTCAGATGGACAATTTTAGGGGCGTGCTAGGTGTGAGAAAAATTGATAAAATGAGGAATGAAAGTATTAGAAAGTTGTGTGGTGCGAAGAAAGGGGTAAACGAGAAAACAAATGAAAGTATGTTGAGATGGTTTGGTCATGTGGAAAGGATGAATGATAGTTGGTTGGTTAAGCGGATGTATAGTGTCGAGTGTGTTGGGAACCGACCGGCTGGGAGACCGAAGAAAAAGTGGATTGAGTCTGGAAACGAATGTCTGAAGGAGAGAAATGTGAGTTTGGCAGAGGCGAGAATAAAGGTGCATAATAGGAGAGAAAGGCGGGGTTTTGTGAGGGGGTATGGTTGTGGCCCACCTGGGCCAAGGGATGAACCCTTACACTGACGATTTACCATAGTGAGGGTCCGTCGCGGTCCCGTAAAAGCCCTAGGCGTAAAAGTGTGATTTTCTGACTGCGACGAGTTCTTACTACTTAATGGTACAGAGTAAGGCTGGGCTTTCTTTTGGACTTTTGTCATATTCTTCTACTGCTTTTCTTTTCCGATGCATGTTACGCACCTTACCACCAGTCTTGGGAGAAAAAGGTAGATGAAGAAGAAGAAGAAGAAGAAAAGTGATTCACTTGGAACATATGTCTTTGTTCACTGGGAGGAAAATAAAAAATAATAGAAAAATAAGCCAAATTTGGATCAGATTTTTTATTTCTTAAGTTCATAATTAACCGGCATTATCCTTAATCGAGGGAAAGCTTGCACTTAATCGAAAGGAGCTTCTCAAGAGACTTTCTTTCTAGGACATTCTTTCCTGGACATTCACCTCACAAATTAAGACTCCAAAATGTTACTGTAAATTAAAAGATCATTTAATAGCAGAAAATGCATCGAGAAAGAAGGTTATAGGTAATAAAATACTTCGGTAGGGTACTGTAATGAAAACAGGGGGGGGGCTGAGGGGCTACAACCCCCCCCCCCGAAATTTTGATGAAATCAAAATTTCAACAAAATGAAAAAATTGAATAAAAACCGAAAACAATAGATACTCTGGGAGATTTACCCTCTCAAAATTTTTTATATATATATTTTTTTGTGTATTCCGGTGCAAATATGAATTCCTAGTAAATAAATCTACGAAATATTATATTGTAACCTTGATCGAAAATGAACTTGGTTAGGTTAGGTTAGGTTTAGGCTAGGTTTGGCTAGGCTAGTAAATAAATATTTTATGTAACTATTTTTACTCTTCTAGACTTTTTCTATGTGTTGCATTTCGACAAATGTACGTCGGTTTTTAAAGCGTCCGTGTACCAATCACATGCTGTTATAATCGATGACTAAACGTACTAAAAATAAAAAGGAAGGAAATTCTTGATAATTATCAGGTCACTAAAAGGTCTTTGATTTTTGATCACAAGATAATAATCGCACATTCTTTATACTTTATCTCTCTGTGTCTTTCTAATAGCGCGTGGTTGGGTGTTGCGTTTTCTTGATGATTGGTGTAAGTATTTAATTAGAGCGCTGCAAGTGAAATAGTCAAAAAATTATAATATACTTATATTTAACTATATATTCTATATATATATATATTATATTATAATAATAATATTTGTAAGATACTTGTACGCTAATTATTTCATAATATTGACATTCACTCTATCTTATTTTTATAGTATACAAAATATTTGTTTAGCTTAGTTTTTGAGATTTCTTTGCAACTGCCATTTACTTATTATGAAAAGTTCACCTTTTCTTCGTTTTATTTTTAAAAATTTAATTGTTTCCCATACTTTCATATAATAATTTCTTTATTTATGTCTACACAACTTGGTCTTAATATATATATATATATATATCTATATATATTATGACTACTATATATATATATCTATAGCTATATATCATTTTTGGTTATATATATTTATTTATTTTATTTATATTATATTCATAATTTTTCTATATATATATGTATTTTTTAAATACATTAATTAGGGTAGTATCTATTTGTTAAAAAGGATGACAACAGTTGTGCTCAGGTTTCCTGGTGGTTATGGGGTAGCTGCTCGGGACTAATTAAACTCGATAACATATAGTACATAAAATAAAAATTATCGGGTCCGACCAGTTAACGAAACAGCTTGGAATACTGGTAAAATAATGATTACAAGACAATGAAAAAATGATAATCCTAATAATAATAATAATAATTTTTGTAAACTGTGCAAATAATAGCAGATAGTATATTTATGACATACTTTGGTACCAAATCTTTACCAATATTTGAAACAAATTATTCTTTTGATATTAATAATTCTATATTAAGGTATGTTAAAATTGGAGGGAAAAAAGCTACATGTACAGCTGGCCTAATGATTTACCTAGATAATTGAAAACCTCACCCACACGCATTTCCTACAATGTTACAATTAGTACTAGTATATATATAATATATCTTTATATTATTAGGGGGTATATATATTTCATATGATTAGATATCACTCTACAGCGTCTATTGATTATCTTATTATATTATATATATATTAAGTATATAAGATATTCTTGTTCTTAAAACATTAGGGTGTATTACTAATCATTGTGTACTATATTCAATATCTAATTATGTTATATTGTATATCCTTTTTAATATGGGTGTATCTCATATATAACGTAAGCTATACCTAATTAAACGTTATGAAATTAGACAATTAAGTGTTTTACTATTAAATTATGTGTAATATTTAATTGGATAAATGGGAATAATAATAATAATTAACTCATAATAACTGAATAAATAATAATAATAATAATAATAATAATAATAATAATAATTAATATCACATTCAAATAATTGATGATCGAGCCTTTATATGACAAAACAAATAAATGTCAAGTTATTCTATTCTAGAACAATTTATATAATATATATATATATATACCTCATATATTATAGGCTATATATTTTTTTACTTTATATATTATTGGGGTCTTTGTTTAGATAACTATATATATATATCAAGTTATACTATATATTATAACATATTTATATTAGACTTTAACTATATAATTGGACAGTTTCTATATTATTTCATACTTAACGTTTGTTTCTCATATAATGTTTGGAATTTAAAATATTCATCACAATTCTTGTTACAAATCTGAATGAACAACTTGAACCACTGATTGTTGATACATTATAAAGAAAATATTATGAATTATTACATACAGCCATATATATATATATATATTATATATATTATTATATATATATATATATATATTATATAATTAATAAAATTAAAATTTATAAATTTAAAATATCTATATATATATATATATATATATATATATATATATTAGTTTACTTGGTAACCCCCTGTCCCCTCATACGAGAAGCGTGTGATCCCCGAGATATTGTACCACAACAGTAGACCGGCCTAGAGATCCGTTAGAATAATTGTTTCAAAGTTGCTTCTGATGTCCGTAAAGTCCCAGCAGTTTAGTAGAAGCTCTGTGTCGTTATTTTTCATTTAATATACAAAGTACTAAACACAGATATAACCATCCAAGACAAAAAAAAATAATAGCAAATTTCCTGTTCCAGTCGTACAGTTATTCATAGAAGGAAGTTCCCACAGGGAGACGTCCTTTAACCATTTTATGCATGACCTTCGGCATCCCACAACCCCTTCGATAAAAATTAGTAGCTATGAAGATGATCTAACAATCATAGCTCTAAACGCTTCTGTAAATACATGTAGAGAACTACAACAATATATAAACCAGCTAAAACAATGACTAACAACAAACAGAATGGCTGCATCACCTCAAAAACCTCTCATTACTTACCCCAGAGAGTAGAGAATCAAATATTCACCCAACAAAAGACTCCCTTTCAATAAACAACCTATTACCCTAGGATCAACTTATGATACACAAATGACTTTCATCCCTCACATCAATAATATTACTTCTAGAGCCACACAGAAATTAAAGGCGCTGAAGGCATTAACTGGAATAAACTTTGGCTAACATAAAGAAACCATCACAATGGCATACAGACAATATCTTCGTCCGTCCCTTTTTTTAAACTAAGCATCACCTGGCCTGGCTCTATCAATATTCAGTGCCTAACATTTCAGTAGTCTGGATAATTGTGTTATCTTCAAATAATAAAGCGGATCTCAGGGATTATCAACAGTTACATGCTTTACGCTCATTAAATCACTTATTCAAGTACCACCTACTAATTGGAAATCAAAAAAAAACTCTGACCTTATAAAGCCGCATTTTGTACGTGTAACAGGCTTTAAATTTTATACTAAATCTCTCTCTCTCTCAATAGAATACCCTCTGTACCTAGAAGGAAAAAGATCACACCAGCACTGTAATATTCTAACATAAATAACCCACTCCCCTCTCCACCACCAGATACCTATCCACTATTAATCCAAATTCATATAACCAGTTAAATACAAGAACGATATCACACATACTAACAACACATAACTTACAAGCTCGTCCAACAGAAATATCTAGCCCTATTAGAAACACATTTAAAATTCACATACATAACCTCACTGACTATACCTTATACATGAAATAGATTGTCACTAATCCAGACAAATGACGACACAAAACAATCTCTTACTAGACTACTCCTGACTTAATCAGACATTAGATATTCAACTTTCAAGATATACATTTTTTCTTAACAGATCTCTAGGCCGGGCCTGCGGTTGGGTGGCGGAAATATCTCCAGGTCCACTACCGCTTTTTCGTTAGAAAAGGGAAGTGAGGAGTGACAGATTAAGTTGAGTAATTATATATTAATATAATAAAATATAAATATATATATATATATAATATATATATATATATATATATTATTATAATATCTATATATATATATTATCTATATAATATAATATATATAATATATTATAATATATACTATTATATATATATATATTTAATTATTAATATATATTAATATATATATATATATATTATATTATGGAAAGTAAAAATATTAATAATACAATCAAAATGGCCGGTGTAGCATTAACTGAGAACAGTTTCTGATAATATATATATATTATATATATCTATATATAATATATACTATATATATATATATATATATATATATAATTATATAATATATATATATATTATATATATAATATATATTATATATTATATAATAATATAATTTTAAAGTAAACCGCTTACATTGGCTCGGTCAAATACATTTATCAATAAAATAATATAATAATAATATAATAATAATAATAATAATAATAATAATAATTAATAATAATAATAATAATTAATAATAAAATAAACAATAAGAAAATGAATGATTGGATAAGTTTTTTTATAATTATTATTATTATATTATTATTATTATATTATTATATTATTATTATTTTCTTATTATTATTCTAAGATTTTTCTAAGTTCAAATGTGAATTTTTATAAATAATAAATTCCTTATAATAATGTTATATTTGATAGAGTTGTTGTATAAAAATAAATAGTATTTACAAAAATTATATATTAATATATAAATATAATATATATATATATTATATATAATATATATAATATACTATTATATAACAATATATATATACTAGAGATATATATATATATATGGTAATTAGTTTAACTTATAATATATATTCTATAGGGTGTTCTATTTAATAAGATATTACTGTTAACTTTATAAATTCCACTCCATCCTCCCAGTGAACAAATAGATTATTTTAAAAATTTTAAGTAAGAATAAAACTATTATTTATTCACTGAAGTAATAATAATAATAATAATAATAATTAAATAATAATATAATAATAATAATAATAATAATAAATACACTCAAATCAAGCAATGACAAATATTTTGCTGGCTAATTATATATCTTAGTTTAACTTTCTGATATATAGTCGGTTAAAATATTTACAAAAAAAAAATTTAATTTACAATTCAACCACCATGTTTTTTAGCAATATTTTTATTTTTTTTTAAGTAAAAAATTTGAGTTTGAAATCTTTTTTTCGAAACTAATTTTTGAGAAACATTTAAAAAATTTTTTTCTTCTTTTTTTTTTATATATATATTTTTTTAAACTGAGTCACAGGCATTCCTTGAGAGCTCGTTGGCATTCACTGCTACAACAGTTATGCCTTTGAAAAAATATTGTAAAAAAAATTATATATATATATATAATATATATTATATATATAAACTTTATTTTAAATTACCTAACACTAAAATTATATATAATATATATATATAATATTTAATTATATACTTTTTTATTTTTATAAATTATATTTATATACATTAATTATATTATATATTATAGATATATTATATATATATAATATATATGATATATATATATATATATATATATGATAAAACATTATAAAACTGTATTTAATAAATTTTTTTTGTTTCTGGGCACATAAAATGTATCTATATATATCACACGGGGATGAAGACCACAGGCATGAAGTGAGGAGATTCTAATTCCACTATAAGAAAGGGGAGAGGGGGGGGGGGCAGTGGTGGGTACAGGAATTCTGGTGTTGGTATTGTATGGGTGTGAGAGAGTCTAGTACTCCTAATCCACCTTATATATTAATAGGAATCATATCTTTTCATTGATAACATTATAATCTAATCTTAATGCAGTTACATGCCATATTAAAACCCTATTCAATACTAATATAAAAATTATATTTTTTTGCAATATTGGTATTTTTATATTTTAAGATTTCTTACCTATATCAACAAGATATGTTCTGCATATATCCCCGAGGCTCCTTGTTATATATATTTATATTTTCATATACACATTAATAAATTATATAGGAAAGTGCCTATCTCAACCAGAGGAGAAAGGGAGGAATAGAAGGTCCATAATAATAATAATAATAATAATAATAATAATAATAATAATAATAATAATAATAATAATAACAACAATAATAATATATAACAACCAATAATAATAAATAATAATACTAGAGGTACCTTCATAAAGTCTATCACAATGGTTTGGAACTTTTATGTTTTCTTTCTTTTAAGTTTATAAGTTGCACTCTTGTAACTTCTTTAAAAAATAATTTGAGAATATTTTATATTTATTAATAAATAATAATAATAATTTAAAATCACAAACTCACACACACAGAAAAAAATAAATAAAAAAAATCATCGTCACTATTGATGAAATATGTTCCTCTGTTTAAGAGAATACTATTTATAATTATTTTTGTATTACTAATTACATATACATATATATATAATATATATACTTCGAAATCGAAAATAAAAAAATATTATTTATATTAAAGGGAGAGTGAGAGAGAGAAAGGACACTGGAGACTATACCAAGAATCCTTCAGACATATTAACAGCTAACTGAGTTCGCAGGGTATGTATACTTTGTAAAATTTTCTTTACATGGCCGGCTAGGGTAATACCCATTTGGTTACGTCTGCTTGACTTAGTCGTTGCCACAGACTGGAATTCTCTATTCGCTGTTTTTGGAAGTTTTTTCTAAGGTAACGGGCATTTTTTAGAGTCGGCCAACCACTCTTTCTACAGAACTTAACTGAGTAAGATCAGTTGAATACAAACGTCTTGATCTAATTTATGCTGTTTGACATTGAGCTGTTAAAAATATATATTTTACATATATTTTTCATTTAGTTTTTTATATAATATATATATGAAGTATATATGAGTATACTCCTAGTATATAACCTCCAAATTTCTTCAATATAAACCTATATATAATATATAATCATATACTATATTATATAATATATACGGTATATATTATTGGTGAGTTATTTACTAAGACACAATTCAATCATGAGAGATCTACCCTAACAATAGGAGTATATATAACATCTGCCTACATATAATCATAGGAAATGGCAGTTGAAAAAGGTATGGGCATCAGAGATAGGAAGGCCACAGAGAGATTGATAGGGCATTAGAAATACGCAGGGCATCATAAAGTCTTATCAATCTTTATATGTGTATATATCAGCCTTTAACATGTTAATTCATATCACATCATATAATAAAATAAAATCTAGAGGATGGTAACTATACAATTGAATATTTCCTTTTCAAGTTTTACAACCAAACAAAAATGAGAAATAAAGGTGGGGGGGGGGGGGTTGGGGAAATTTCTAACTAAAACCACATACTAGAAACAACATCAAGAAAAATACTCAAATATTTCATATATTTACATATATTATTTAATGTTATCACAAATAGCTATGCTAATAATAATTAATATAATAATAATAATAATAATAAATAAATATAATAATAATCAATTATAATAATCAATATAAATATAATATACATATAATAATAATAATAATAATAATAATAATAATAATAATAATAATAATGTATTAAAAAAGTTTTTAAATATTTTTAAAAGCAGGGAATTTCAAATTAATTATATTTGCATTAGAGAGCGCTTATGATATGCAAACATCATTATATATATATATATAGTATATATATATATATATATATATATATAATATATATATATATTATATATATATATCTGATAATATTATATATATATACTATCTTATATATATATATATATATGTGATATACTGGTATGTTTTATATACCTGCTATATTATATATCTTATATAAAATGACTAAATCATTTTGCTTTCCTGAAAAATAAAAGCTTCTTCCGAATATATTACAAAAACTTGCCATTATTGATTGATCAGTCTGTGTAAACTACTATCTTTACAGAAAGACCAATTTCTGATCACTGTTATGTTACTTATTTAATTAATATATATTAACTGGTAGTATCAGTTATATATATTCTTGTTCTTACAAATTTAGGGGTATCACTTTGTATAATATATATTATACTACCTATAATATTAGTTTATGTTTAACTTTATATAATTATAGGGATAGTCTACGTATTAACTATATATATATATATATAATATATATTATATTATATATATATACGGTATATATATACCGTATATATATATATATATATATATATTATATATAACCCAGTTTTATAATAAACACTGCTAATCTGGAGGTTAACCTATATATATATATACTATATATACTACCTATAGTATATTACTATATTTATTATCTCATATTATATATATATATTATATCATATATATATAGTAAATCGGGGTGTGCGTGAGCGAAGGTAAAAAAGACCATGATACTTAAGTCTCATGATTTTTAAGTATATTATTTTTTTTTTTATTAGTCAAACTTTAAGGTTGGATAAATTTCATCACTTAATTAGTACAAATTTTTATCACCAGGAGAAATAGACACCCCAGATGCTTCTTTTGAAGAATAGCAACCTCAATTTGACCTTTAGGAAACAGCTCTATCGTTAGAAGGTGTTTTAACTTATAACCTTTAAATTTTTTCTTATTATATTTGTACGCTTTTAAGACTGGATGCCTACCTACAACCCACCAGAATTGATGAAAATTGCTAAAGCCAGTGATATTCTAACGAGAGTGATGCAACAACAGTTTGATGGCCCGAAAGGTTGGAGGAAGTGAGTGAAACCAAAAAAGTTGATAAGTCGAAAAGTTATAGGCTATTACACCCTTTAAAGGAGAACTGCGTATGTGAAATCACCCTAGATATGTGATGCATATTGCATACAAGGGCAAACAACACCCCTTATACAAAGCAGATGACTGGGGTGGTAATAAAAAATTTGAGGGCGCCTGCTAAATTATACAAATTGTGTAAAAAGTATAAAGATTAACTTTCATTACATTTTAAAATATTCACTCTATCTAATTTAGTTGTGAAGTTGTGTAGTTAATTTAGTTGTGAAGGTCTAAATTAACTTTTGTACCTTTTTCAACTTGAAAGAATAACTTGAATCTTTTGAAAATTAAAATAATTAAAGATATAAAACAATATAATTAAATCTGAAAATGTAAACCCCAAATTTGCTCTATTGAAAAAGATACCCAAGAATTGGACACCCCAAATTTGCTATTTTGTAAAAGATACCCCAGAAGTGGAAACCCACACACACACACACAGAAAGATACCCCAGAAATGAACACCCCAAATTTGCTCATTTTAAAAAGACACTCCAGAAACGGAACACCTCAAATTTGATTTTTTGAAAAAGATACTCCGTATTTAGGTGAATCTTTAACTTGGGTTGATAATGAACCCAAAGTATTGCAATTCCTGGACACCGAATTTGCTCTTTTTCTGGTTAACGATAATATATAGAATTGGACAAAACATATATACTATACTATTATTTATTATATATACCCAAATTTTGCTTTTTTGATAAAGATATCTCAAATTTGCTTTTAAAAAACATACCCCAAATTCGCTCACTTGAAAAAGGATACCCCAAAATTTGCTTTTAAATAAGATACCCTAGAAATGGAAACTCCAAATTTGTTATTTTGAAAAAGATACCCCAGAAATGGACACCACAAATTTATCTCTTTTGAAAAAGGTTCCCTAAATTTGTTTTGAAAAAATTCCTGAAATTTGATCTTTTGAAAAAGATACCCCAGAAATGGACACCCCAAATTTACTCTCTTCAAAAAATATGCCCCAAATTTGCTATTTTGAAAAAGATACCCCAGAAATGGACACCACAAATTTGCTCTTTTGAAAAAGATACCCAAGAAATGGACACCCCAAATTTACTCTTTTGAAAAAGATACCCAAGAAATGGACACCCCAAATTTACTCTTTTGAAAAAGATACCCCAGAAATCAACACCCCAAATTTGCTCTTTTGAAAAAGATACCGCAAATTTTCTCTTTTGAAAAATATACTCCAAATTGCTCTTTTGAAAAGGATACCCCAGAGATACACACACCAAATCTGCTCTTTTGAAAAAGGTACTCCAGAAATGGATACCCCAAATTTATTTTTTTCAAAATGATATCCAAAATTTCTTCTTTTGAAAAAGGTACTCAAAATTTGCTCTTTTGAATAAGTTACCCAAGAAATGGGCACCCCAAATTTGCACTTATTAAAAAGATGCCCAGAAATGAACACCAGAAATTTGCCCTTTTGAAACAGATACCCCAGATATGGACACCCCAAATTTACTTTTGAAAAAGATACCCCAAATTAGGTCTTTTGAGAAAGATACTTCATAAACGAACATTACAAATTTTCCCTTTTGAAAAAGATGCCCCAAAAATGGACACCCCAAATTTGCTCTTTTGAAAAAGATTCTCCAGAGATGGACACCCCAGATTTGCTTTTGAAAAAGATACCCCAGATATGGGCACTCCAAATTTACTCTTTTGAAAAACATACCCCAGAAATGGACAAACCAAATTTGTTCTTTTGAAAATGATACTCCAGAAATGAACACCCCAAATTTGCTTTTTTGAAAATGATACCCCAAATTTCTTTCAAAAAAGATACCCCAAATTTGCTCTTTTGAAAAAGATACCCAAGAAATGGACACGCCAAATTTGTACTTTTTAAAAAAATACCCCAGAAATGAACACCCCAAATTTGCTCTTTTGAAAAAGATACCCCAGAAATGCTCACCCCAAATTTTTGAAAATTATACCACAGATTTGGACACCCCAAATTAACTCTTTTGAAAAAGATACCCCAAATTTGCTTTTATTAAATATAGATGGACCAAAGGCGGTTATTCCTCACGTGATCATAAAAATTTAACAGTTTTATCAAGACCTTTCTTTGACTTTCTAACAAGATTAAAAAGAGGTGAAGAAAAGTCTGGTTAAAATTTAGAACTTCAAAGCGCACACACACACATACTAATTTACATAGTTTGAGCAGAGGCATTAGGAAATTTTAACCAGGTTTCCAACAGAAACTGATTATGATTTCTTTAAACTAATTATCTATTACTGATATTTCGACCCAGTTATGATAATGGAACTAATCCACGTGACATCAAAACAGAGATACTAAGAAACCAACCCACGTGGCATCCAAAACTGAGATATTGAACTTTAAAGCTTAAAAACAAAACAGAAGAATGAATGAGGGTTGGAACCCCCTCCACACTTCCCAAACCAAGGAATTTTAATTTCTATGGTAACTTTAACTAACTTATATGAAGGTTGGTTCTATTAGGTGAAACTTTTTTTTTTAATAACGTGGTATGGTTCATTTGTATAATCTTAAAATATGAGCATAATAAAAATAATAGGGGACTCAAAATTTCAATAATTAATATACAATATGAAGAATAAAATATCATAAGTGTTATGAATAAGGGTTTTTATTCCTTGAATAACGTATACTATCATTTCAATGTGTAAATAAGCGTTATAATATACATTAAAAAATATTTCCCAAGTGAAAGGAGTACCTTCAGAAAGAATTGGAATAAAAGTGTGTATAAAGGTAAGTGTAGTAGTTTTTTTTATTTTGTTTTTGTTTTTTTGCATATAACGAATTTTTTTTTGAAAATTATCACAATCTGTAGTTTGAGGGAGATTAATTTTGTACTTAATAAAAAAAAAAAAAATTCATAGCATATAAGTTCAAACAAATCTAATATGCATAAAAACACGCAAAGGTTAAAGTAATGAAACAGCACTGATGTAAAATATAAATCAAATGAGTAACAAAGTAAAAAAAGATAAGATAGAAATTGATAGATAGGCAGATAGATAAATTAAAAACGTATATTATTATGTGCATTAGTTGTATCATATATACCGTTTTTATATATATTATATATATATAACTTTTATACTTATATATATATATATTATTATTTTTCTCACTTTCTTCATCAAACTTTATATGTAGGCGTACTATTATATATACATATCAATACTTCTTAAAATACTGAACCAGGTAGACATTGGAATATGAACTGCACCTCCACCAATCTGCTATATCTAACTTATTTTCACTTTACACACTCTAACCACTTTACACGTTGCTATTATATTATATAATGTTTTATACTAAACCATACAGATATTGGTAACGCGGTATTCGTATAGGAGTAATATATCTATAAATACATTACTCATCTACAAATCACTAGACTCTCTCACGTTCACGTATACAACCTGATCGTGGATACACTCTTTCTACCCAATCATGTTTACCATTCGAGATACATTTTATGATCTTAGCATTATTCTTCTTGAATTTTTCTATTGCCTCTGGTTTCAGTATTTTTAAATCCCCCCCCTCCAAAAAAAACAACACTCCTAGTAGCCTATTTTGAATTTTAATATTTTGCAATCCCCTATACAAAAATTTCCTTCCAATATATATATATTATATATATATATATATAGTATATATATATATATATATATAATATATATATAGGTTATTTTTTGTTCTTGTGCCACCGAGCTTGAAGCCAACCAAGTTCACCACAACGAGCCCCCCGTCGTCTCCGAAGCACCAATGCAGCCACAGTTTATGAAAAAAAAAAATAGAAATTTGGTTATGAACCAATCGCTTGGTTCTTTTTTCTGTCTCCTTTATCTTGTTCTTTGGCTCTAATAATATTAATATATATATATATAATATATATATATATATATATATATATGTATTTTTTATATATATTTATATATATATATAACTATATATATAGTATATTTTATAATATATATATATATATATATATTATAATATAATATATATATATATATATATTATATATTGTTGGTTAGTTTTGTTAAAATGATTAAATAATATAAACGAAAATTAAATATTAAATTACATAGCAAAAATAAAAACCAATTAAAAAAAATAAATTAAAACATTTTTATTCAATTATTCTTGATTTTATTAATCTATAATCCCTTTCATATCATTCATATAAGAACATCAATTTTCAAAATAATAATAATAATAATAATAATAATAATAATAATACTTTGTAAATCATGCTATTAAGAGAAAAAGAAGAGGGAGAGAGGTACCTTAAATAAGCATTCAACTATATATTATACTATATAATTAGGGTATTATATATATATATATATATAATTATATATATATTTATATAATATATTATATACCTATTAATGTATATAATTATATATTATTTATATTATCTATATACTATAAGTATATATATATTATATATATATATACTATTTATATATATATGAAGCAAATTAATTATAAGATTAAAATTGCATATTTTTATACATAGCTAGCATATCATTTCTTTATAGGTACAAAAGTGGTACACCCAGTAGAATATAAATAATATATTATATATATATTATATAGTAATAGTATATATATATATATATATATTATATATATATTATATATATATTATATATAATATATATATATATATATATATATTATACTATATTATATGTATAATATATATATATATATTTTATATATATACTATATTAATATTCTATTAATATATATATATATATTATATATATATATATATATATATTAGTATATATATATATATATATTATTATATTAGTGCATAATTAAAAGAATGTGATCAGCTTTTTGAAATTTCTTGTCTGCGTTAGCATCACTTGGTCGAATTTTTGGGTCGGTACTCTCTCTCTCTCTCTCTCTCTCTCTTTCCTCTCTCTCTCTTCTTCTCTCTCTCCTATTATATATATATATATATATATAATATATTATATATATTATTATTATATAATATTATATAATATAATAATATAATATATATATATATATATTATATATAATATATGATAATATTTAATATTTTTGTAAGATTCTGTACTGGTAACTATCGGGTGTAAGTTTCGCGAGTTTTTTATTTTCGAGCTTGGAAAAAAAACGTCACGTTTTACGGAACGTGGATCTACGCGATTGACTCTCTCCTCTCATCTCTCTCTCTAATATATAGTATATATATATTATAGTATATATATATATATATATAATATATATATATATATATATTATATATATGTTTATATATTCATATATATACTATATAGTTATAAATATATAATATATATAAATTGTGTTATGTTTTCATAGCTTAGGTTAGTTAGGTAACTCCACCACTCATTTAAGAGGATAAGAACACACTTATTATATATATATATATATTATTATATATGATATATATATATAATATAATATTATATATTAAATATATATTATAATATATATATATATTAGGTATATATATATATATATATATCATATATTATATATATTTATATATATGTATATATATATATATATATATATATATATATATATATAGAAAGAGAGAGTGAAAGAGGTTTCAATCGCGTAGACTCCACGATCTCGCAAAGCGTGAGTCATATTTGACACTTCGCAAAAATAAAAACCTCGCGAAACTTACACCCGATAGTTGCAGTACGAATCTACAAATATGGCATATATTATAATATATATTAATATATATATATATATATATATATCTATATATTTAATCTATATATATATATATATATATATCTATAATATACAGTATATATATATATAAAACCCAGTTTAAAAAAATTTAAATATTATATATATAATATATATATATATATAATATATAGTATATATTTATATATATATATATATATATATATATTATATATATATAATATATATATATATATATATATATATTATATATATATATATACTATAATCACTCAATTAATTTAAGTTTCAGGTATTTTACTTTAATTTTTTATTTTAGGTTAGGTTTCGGTTAAGTTAGGTTAGGTAACTTACGTAACTAAATACTTAACCTAACCTAAAACAAAAATTTAAAGAAACAACTAAAAAAAAAATTAATTAGATTTTTTATATATATATATATATATATATATATATATAATATATCAGTATATATTACTATAAGGCATATAATATAT
Organism: Trachelipus rathkii; assembly: GCA_015478945.1. Taxonomy (NCBI): domain Eukaryota; kingdom Metazoa; phylum Arthropoda; class Malacostraca; order Isopoda; family Trachelipodidae; genus Trachelipus; species Trachelipus rathkii. Next base: position 45,125 of record JABUQX010041894.1, read on the forward strand.
ATATATATATATTATATATATAATATATATATATATATTATATATATTATATATATTATATATAATTATTATATATATATAAGAGAGATGAGAGAGAGTACCGACTCTAAAAATTCGACTCAAGCGACTCTAACGCAAGACAAGAAATTTCAACTGATCACGTTCTATAATTATGCCATATACTATATAATATATAATATATATATATATATATATATAATATATATATACTATATATATATATATATATATATATATTATATATATATATATATATTGCAAGTTGTAAGTAAGGGTTAGTAAAAATCTACTTTTTATAAGAAACTATTGTTATTATTACCTTGTTTGTGTGTGTAGAGCGGAAAAAAAGCGAAACTATACATATTTATATTTATGTATATAATTATGTATACATATCAATATATTTCGCTCTCTCTCCCTCTCTCCGTGTGTGTTTTTTTGTGTGGTTCAAACGGCTGAGTTAAAAGTGGACCAATTCGGTTGAATTTTGGCTGGAACGTAATAAGGGTTTTGGGGAGGCGGCCGCCTATAACAATGATATATAGATATATAAGAAATTAGGAAGTACAGTTGGAATCATAATTTCGTACCCAATATGGTTTAACTACTACAAGTACCGATAAAATAATGATCAGACTTTGAAACTGTTATTACCAAACCACACTTTATTGACATTAAAATTATACCATTTAACTAGTAAATTAATATACCAGTAATATATTAGTATATATATATATCTATATTATTTATTATTTAGTACTTTAAAAATTAATCTTCGGTTTATGTACAAGACTAAAAAATACGGTTATTAGTATTATCATTGTTAAGTACCTTATCAGGTACTTAAAAATAAAATGTGAACAAAAATTATAATGGTTATAAATAAAAATTCTTTATTCAAAACTTAAAATAAAAAATAAAAAGTTTTATTAAAAATAAATTAAAAAAAAACAGAGCTAGGGAAGATTTTTTAAAAACAAATTCAGCAGATAAGCTTCCCTGACTGATCAACCCCTCCACCAGGCAAAAGAAGAAAAAAAAAAAAAAAAAAAATAATATATATATATAATATATATATATATATATATAACCCCATAACTCTACCCTCGTTCCTTGCATCGATGATACATACATGATACTAACAAATCGATATTTCAAATTATTAATAAATTAATATTATAATATATATAATATATATATATATATATATACTATATATATATAATATAATATATTAAAAAATCCATAATATTATATATATATATATATATATATATATATATATATATATTAAAAGATTCCTAGAAAAAATGTTAAAAAAATAAGCTTAAAATTAACACGCTTTGCGAGTACATTTAAGCTAAAGTTCCAGTGTCAAAATTTTCATACGCTACGCCCATATCATGGGTGCTATGGTTTATTTAATTTATGAAATTACGCAAAATCACATTCGCGTAACAAGCCACACATGGGCCCCATTTGTCTTTAAAATAAAAAGATGAGACGTGGCCTTCATTAGGCATGTCTTTTCATAATAATATTTTAGTTTTTGCTTTATTATTTGTAATAATAATAATAGCAGCAGTATATTTAATTTTTTTTTTTTCAAAAAATTATGCTTCTTGAAGAACTCAAAAATATCCTCATACTACTACTACTACTACTACTAATTATAATAAATAATAATAATACTAGTAAAAGCATATTTAAATTTTTTTTTTTACAGCATTGATAATAAAGTTATGCACCAGAGATCTGGATCCGCCAGAACCTGACACATGGTCGGTTAATAAAAAAAAAAGCATTTAATTAAAAAAAAACATTTTCCGACAGTCTACAACATTTCGCCTAGAGTTCGTGATTACTAATTTATTAAATATCTATTTTAATAATCACTCAGTGAATAAGTTTTGCAAACTTCCAATAAAAATATTTTAAAAATTATTTATAAAATTTTTATTCGTTGTTTGGTTTAATATTGTTAATCTATTTTATTGGGGATATGCTCTAAATTTTTCTCATACAGTGTCTGTAGTCCAAAATTTTAATCGGTGTCAGTAGTTCAAAATTTTAAAATATTTTTTTTATTAAATTTTTTATATCGACACGATTTTCATTTACATTAAAATAATATCATTTTCTCTTTTATCATTACGCGAGTTATGAACTTGTCTTTTCTATAAAAAAAATAAGTAAATATAAATTAAATATAAATATAAAATTTGAAATAGTATTGAGAATTGTAATTTGTATTTTCCGTGACAAAAACATAAGGAAGCTGGTGAGAGTTTGAGAAAAGTGAAACTTCTTGGTTATCTTAAAATTGATTTCTGAATGGCAGCATATACTGAGTAAGAAGATTAAGGAATGGTTGAACTATTGGAAACTAAACCCATTGAAAGTTGTAATGATAATGTGATGGTACGTAGTACTTATAATTACTTTGAACAATCATAGATTTTCATGTGTTTGGTAAAGGAATGGCTGGAGGGCAAGAGGGTTAAAAAAGTATCTTCACGGTTTTTCAGTTGGAAAGTTGGATTAAGCTTCCAACCTGCATCCCACAAGTTTTCTCTTTCTGTGGTCCAAGTAATTCTTTATGACAGAAACTCTTAATTTTAGGTTCTTTTCCTACTGAGACGTAAAAGATACGATGAATTAAAATTTATAAAAAAAAAAACAAAAAACTTTCTAATGTTGCTGTATGTTGTGATTTTGAATAAAAATAATGTAAAATTTTATTTTTCCAAATGCAGGAGTTTCAAATTTTTACAAAATCTATGGGAAAGGTTGTAAGAGATGCGGATCGTGTTAGTACTGGAACTACTAACTTATTGCCCACGTTAATGTCTAAAATTCATCATGGTGACCTTACAATCAGAAAAGTTCTTCCTGCTCTTAAACATACACAGTAATGACAGAAGTTGAAGATTGTGGGATTTTACCACCATTTTATGAGAAATCTTGATAGAGGATTTCGCAGGCACTTACCACACAGAGAAAGTTTTAAACCTATAAAGCAGAAAATAAGAAAGAAATCCAAAGAAATAAAAAAAAAATAAGTCAAAGATACCAAATCAGGTCATGCTAATGCTAAGATTTAAGAGAAGATAAATAAAACTACTTTCAAACTTTGTATTCAGTTATCTTAATTGATCTTTGGAAACGTGCTTTAAACTTGCTTTGAGAGGAAGTTACAACACCCAAAACTAATAAGTAGAGGCTTTGAAAGATAGTACTATCTGATTGAGATAGTCTTCCATAAAGTAAATAAATATCTAACATATAAGATAAAAGTCTTTTGTAAATGTGATAAAAGTCAAATTTTCCCCAAACAGTGGAGGTACCAAAATGTCCACATTATCTTCCATTTTACTTTCTATATTTCTTTACCATAAACTATTATCTGAATGCTTCATTAATTTTTACTATCTTTCCCTTTACAATTGGTCTGCTTACACATACCACACCTAAACCCTCTGCACTCCTCATTTTCTTCTACAATTCAGAAAAAGTACCTTATGACTAGATCTTGATACAGCAACTGATCCCCTTTTCATTAATTACATTCTGGTTGCCGATACTAGAAATGGCTCAAAACTCGTATAATTACCGGTTAGTAATAATTTGGTATTATTAAGTACAAAGCTAAAAATTGGTAGAGAGTGAGCATTCTCCGGCAAAGAGCATCCTCCAAGTCAGAGAATAGAAGTTTAAAATTGCTTTTCATCTCACAACTAACTAAATGATAAACAAACAGAGAAGCATTTCTAATTTAATGTTCAATCATTTTAAAAATTTATCATATACATCAATCCCAATTAATAATAATAATAATAATAATAATAATAATAATAATAATAATAATAATAATAATAATAATAATAATAAAACAAATAAAATAAATAAAATAAATAAATTATTATTATTAGGAATAAAAATCAGGCAATCAATCATCTTTTTTACACAATCCATTTTTTATTGAAACATTATTAAATTCCCTCCCCTTCTTTTTTGGGGGATGGTATCTTTAAATTTCCCCATTCACTCAGTAGTGATTCTCGTCCCCCACTAACTCGTTTCCAATAATGAACTACAACTTTTTTTTGTTATACTGTATTTATCTATGGTAGCATCAACTTTACTACCATTGTAGTACTTTTTAATATCACTATTTATTTTTTAATAAAGTACTTATAAAAGTGTAGATAATAAAATAAAGACTAATAATGTTGATATATTTGGATAAGCATTGGGAATTGGCAAGTTCCTTTCCGATATAATAATAATAATAATAATAATAATAATAATAATAATAATAATAATAATAATAATAACATAATAATAATAATAATAATAATAATAATAATAATAATAAAAATAAATAATAATAATAATAATAATAATAATAATAATAATAATAATAATAATAATAATAAAAATAATAATAACAATAAAAAGTTCAATTTTTTCATTCCATTTGCAAGATTTATTCAGAAATTGCAAAATTGCAAATTATAAATTGTAATGATCACAAACACTCAATTTTAATATTACTTTGATAATAATAATAATAATAATAATAATAATAATAATAATAATAATAATAATAATAATAATTTTTTTTTCATTATTATTATTTGATTCGGCAAACCAATTATAATAATTGCTAACCAAATCCATTTCCCTATCTTTTCTCATTGAGCTTGCGAATGTCGCACACGGAATGGTTGTCCTTATGAACATATGTATATATATATAATAAAGACAGCGACGTACACGCGGATATTGAATTAAAAATGACTTCAAAGATATCAAATCTTAATTACAGACTGTGAAAATAATGGAAAAATTATTATTATATTTCTAGAATGTAAATTTTTTGACAAAAAATTTAATACGGTTTTATTTAGTTTATAATTTACGTATATATTATTAATTTTTTTTAAATTTGAATTTATTAATGTTTTTTTTTTTTTTTTTTAAATATTTATTTGATTTAATAAGTTATTAATTCACATAATAATTTTCTAGCGAGTTTATTAATATTTCGTTTTAGTATTTATTTATTTATTTATTTTATAATTTATTTTTTATTACACTTATTAATATATTATATATATTATATATATATATATATATATATATATATATATATATATATATATATATATATAATATATATATATAAAATAATATATATATATATTATATAATATATATATATATTAATATATATAAATAAAATTAATAACTTTAACGCTTTGAATTTAAATACTAGAAGCGAGTAGATCAAATTTATAAAAAATTACAATTTATTGACTTATTATTAATTAATTATTATATATAATATATTTATATATATATTATATATATATATATATATATATATTAATATATATGATATAATATATTATATTATTATATATAATATTATTATAATATATATTATTATTGGTCCTAGAACTTGGAAAATCGGAATATATGCTCCATTAATTAAGGCTATCGATACTCAATAATATTCATTTTTATAGTTAAATAATAAATGGAAGAAAATGTGAGACAAACTCGGAATCAAACCAGGGACCACTCAATTGCGAGTCTAAATTGACACCTCAGTTGAAGAATATATTTTGCCTCCTCTAGATGAAAGCTGTGGGTTAAGACTTGGGGGGGGGAGGTCTTCCTCAGAGAGTGGGTGAAGAAAAGTGGCAACTCCCCCTGCAAGTTATAAATCGCCACCGGCAACTGAATATCGTTGTGAAATTACCCTTACGAATATTGTTTTAACTTACCCAACTTATAAGCTGTTTTAAAAAATTTTTTTTTTTTAAATTTTCATCGTGAAAATAATATATTATTTTGGTATTCTAATTCTTTAAGGAAAAGTTTTACTACTATACTTAATAGAATCATAATTTTGTGTGTATATATAGGGGTAGTGGATTGTGTGTGTGTGTATGTGTAGTCAGAGGGAAATATAGTATTATAAGAACCACAAAAAAAAAAAAAAAAAAAATATTAAAGGCTAATGAAAATAAGATAATCAAAACGGGAAAAGGGGATAATGGCCATGATTACAGACCAGGGAAGAACAAATAATAATAAAAATAATAATAATAATAATAATAATAAAATAATATAATAATAATAATAATAATAATAATAATAATTTTCTTAACATCCGAAAATTATTAATATATAATAATATATAATATATATATATATATATATATATATATAATATATATATATATATAATATATATTATATATATATATATATATTATAATATATATTATATATATATATATATATATTATATATTATTATAATGTGTTTTATTTAATAAAATTATATTTTTTTATTTTGTTTATTTTTAAAATATAATTCCAACAGCTCAAAAACCGAACCACAATTCACTAACACTACATGCGAACAGGAATACAACAAGAGACCCAAAGGTTTGTACGGGGAGTGGAGTAGGGGGTGTCCCATTACTGTTTTGCGCGCACTTTACGACAATGCTCAGGTGTGCTTATAAGTCCTAAGTCCAACGTAATGAACTATGGACAAGAAATTTGGCCTATGATTTCTCTCTCGTTGCCAACAGTCTAACATTAATTGGTATATGGCTTCCGGGCATTCCATGGGAGCAGGGAGCCGGTACCCCTGAAAGAAATATATATATTTAAAAAATTATATTAAAGTGCAACCTTTCTTATGAGTGTGAACTGTATATATTTGTGTGAATAGATATGTTGTTGGTTGAATTTTAACAACCATAAATGGGCAGAGTGAAAGCGATGAAGAATGGTAAATTGGCAGGTTTAGATGGAATTACAGGTGAAATGATCAAGAATGGAAGTGAGATTGTGATTGAATGGATATGGATGTTGTGTAACATAAGCATTGTGGGAGGGTATAGTTCTGAAGGATTGGAGGAGAGCAGTTGAAGCTAGTGCCCTTATATAAGGTTAAGGGAGATAAGGGGAACTGTAGGAACTACAGTATAGAGGAATTTGTTTATTGAGTTTTGTAGGGAAGATATGTGCTGGTAATTTGGTTAAAAGAGTGTGTCAAGTGACTTAGGAACTGTATTGTGGCAAATGAAGAACATAGGGTCGCATTTAGAAGTGCGTAGAGGTTTAGTGTAGATGCAACATTTTTTCACATCAAAACAAATGATTGAGAAAATGAAAGAAGAAGAATAAATTATATTTGTTTATGTAAGAAAATAAGAGAGAAGAATAAATTATATGTTTATGAACTTGCAGCAGGTGTATGACAGGATTAATAAGGACAACAGGTGTGTGGCAATATTAATAGGGAAGTTCTGAGGCAGATATTAGTTATATATGGTGGTGTGGTGGTATGCTTCCTTGAATGGGAATCAAAGAAGTTAACATGTATGTTGATAGTGAAAGTTTTAATGGTGGGTATAAATTGTAGCAAAGTGATAGTGGAAAGTGAATGGTTTTATTATTAATGTGGAAGTGAGGGCAGGTTGAATGTGTTATGTCTCTCCTTGCTATTTGAATTTTGTATAGGTAGATTGGCTTAATGAAAGAATTAGATGGTATGGAAAAGGTGTTAGACTGACTGAAGAATGGAAGAGAGTGAAGGTGTCCTTGATTATTGTGTGTCTGATAACTGTTATTTTTGTTGTGTGAATCTGCAAGAATTTTATGAGAGATAAGGTGGGGGATTTTTTATTATTATTAAAATAAAAGTTCACACCTCACTGGCATAGAACCTATCTTTAGAGGGAACTTCCTCTAGGTAATTGCTTACCTAGGTTGCCGGACTAGGGATCGAACCCAGGGCCCTTGCCAATGGCGACATTAGCTCTACCGCGATTGGAGCACGTAAGCGGTTTCAGAGTGTGGTAAAACTGTATATGTGGGTGAGTGGTTGGTACATGTAGTGTGAAATCATTTGAACAAGTTAAATCTGGCAGTTTTAAATATTTAGTGCTATAAATTGTTGGATGAAAAAAAAAATGGATAATGCAGTGTGTAGTAGGAAAGTTTGTGTGAATTGTTGAGGAAGGTGTCTCAATGCATTGTTAAATCCTTCTTTTGAATGTGAAAGGTACTAAGTCTCTGAGGCTGTGCCAAGGGTTGCTCCAGGAGGGGTAATTGTATTGTGTTTTTTTTCTTCCCCGTTGGTGTTGTAGTATATATGTAGTGACTTTGGTGTGGAATAAAGAGGTATAGCCAGATGTAGGTACACATACTTGTTCAGATTGGAATATATTCTAGTGATCGTGCTATTTTGTGTTTAAAAATTGATAGAATTGAGGATTTGTTAACATGTTAGGGAGTTAGTGTGGTTGGTGGGAGAAGTGGCGTAAATGAAGAGGCAATAAACGAGTGTGTATTAAGTATTGGTTGTTGGACATCAGTGGGAAAGGATTATAGAGTGATAGTTGGTTGGTCTAAGTGGATGTAATAGTTGGTGGAGTGTGCTGGGAATCTATTGGCTGGGAGATTGAAGGAAAATTGTATTGGGTCAGTAAAGAAATGTCTGAGGGAAAGGAATTTGAGTTTGGCAGAGGTTAAAAGAAAGGTACATAATAGAAGTGAAAGGCAGGGTTTCGTGAGAGGGATATGGTTATGGGCTTGGCCCAGGGGTGAACCCCTTACATTGATGTGATACAATAGTGGAGGTCTGTCTGTTTTGAAGTCCTGAAGGGTGGATTTTTGACTATGAAGGCTTTAGCGCACTTGAGTTGACGAGTAAGTTCAGCAATGATGGGTTAGGTAGGAGGTCGAGAGGTGGGGCAGGCGTTCGACTGTGTCACAACGTTATTGTCATTATGAGACGCCACTGCGTCTAGGATTGCTCTACCTGTCGATAGTATCTATGTAATACCTGTATTTCCTTGCATATTGCCTTCCGTACTCTTATCTGTGGAAGTAAAGGGAGGATAAAGAAAAGAAAAATGATTATAATTCACCAGTCAATTTTTATGAAATTTTTTAAGTACATATATTGGGCTGATTTAACAACTTTAATTGACGAAATTTTCCTCGTAAATGATGTTGGTAATGCCAAGCTGTTTGATATCATAATTTTCATTCTTTGTTCGGATAACTGGTAATTTAGGATGTTTGAGTGGCTAAATTAAAAAAAAAAAACTAAAAAAAATGTATTTTGGTGTAGATTAAAAGTTTAAGTTTACGGCCCAGCTACTTTAAACCATATTCAAAAATAAAAAATAATTCGTTGTAATGAAATTTGTAAAAATTTAAAACATTATTTTTTTTGCTGTATGTCCAATTTTTATGAAATTTTCAGAGTAGATTGAATTGGTCTTTGCTACATATCTTTTATTTAAGAGCATTTTTCTATATATCTAAAACTTGACCAGTGGAAACATCATTGTACCTGCTTTTCAAATTGGACACAGTTTGACCAGAGGTCAAATGAATAGTTATGTAGAAAAATGTCTAAATAATAGTTGTGTAATTTGTTAAATCGTATGTACTCTAATAACTTTATTTGAAAAACTCAAATAAATATAAAAATTATATTAAATTTTAACTTTTGACAAAAAATTTTTGCAGAATACTTAATAAACCAGAAAAATTATAAAAACCAATAAATAAAATCTGAAGAAATTTTTTCATCTCTGGATACTGTTTAAATGGGGTATAAAATCTAATACAATTATTAAAGTTTTGTAACTTACCAAATTAGATCTAGACCAATAATTTCATTAAAATCAGATGAATAGGAAAAAAATATTAAATTTTCAATTTAGGAAATTTTTTGAGTTTAAAAAATATTTAAAACTTTCATTTTTTACTGTTTAATTAATAAAGATTCTTAATTGTAACTCATTATTAATTGCAGTAATTTATTAATTTTTTAAATATTGTAGAATTAATTTATTAAATTATCATTAGATTCACAAAATGTGGTGAAATAATGGAAGTATTTCTGCTTTTTCTGATGAAAGTCGTTTGTTTTTGAGCTATAAATGTTGCAAACTTGATTAAACATGCTCTCACTGATGTCACTAGATGGAGAGGAGCGTAAACATTTTCTTGCAAGGCTCCTTAATTTTTACCTTGTGACTATAATTGCAATTTACTAGAATAGGTATATTTAAATGCATTTTTTAGGATGGATTATCTGGCCTCCGGTCTCTTGCCAAAGTTACAAAACTAATTATTTAAGTATTATTTGGTAATCTAATTTTTTTTCTGTTTTAGAAAACATCTTTATATTATGATGGCAAGACAGGAACATACTTTTTTTTCAATTTTGAAACAGGCTTATATGAATTTCATTCTCAAGTTGCTCCATCTTCAACAAACGAGGTTAGATTATTTTATTATTTTTTTTTTTTTAGCGTAATTGTGAAGCAATTTCATATTTTGTTCTAAGAAGTGCATAACAAGTTTTAAATTATGTTAATTGTTTCAGGCTATTTTCAGCGTGCTACAGTATCACTAGTAATAAGACTTCCATATTTTCAATACCCTATTTTCTTAGATTGTTCTCTCACTACTGCTATAAACTTCCTTTTTTCTTAACATGAATGATGTGAAAAACTAAAGAAATGCATCTAATGTATGTCATTGATCTTCATTGTCAATCCTTTCTAATTCATAGTTTAAACTTAAAAATTTATTTTTTCATTCACCAATGATATGAGAAGGTATTGTAAGAAGTTCCACAATTTAGTATGTAAATATTAATGCCCTTTATAATATACAGGTATTTTAAAATAATTAGCAGATTCTGTACAAAAGAAAAATATTCTAGACTATTTAAAAATGTTTTGTTATACAGTATATATAATATAAAGTTAGATAAATATTTCTGACTTTGCCTGATATGTAGTTTAAAGCAGGGGAGGGCAGAATGCCTTCTGTGGGCCTTGGGTGGTATTCTAAAGGTTCTGTTTTGAACCATTGAGAGAAACGACAAGATTTAAACATTGTTTTGACTTAAAAGAATTATATGAATTTTTTATTTAACATTATAAAATAAATATAAAAAAGGGGATTACTTTCCCCTTTATTTTCTAATTTTATATATATATATATATATATATATATAGCTATATAGTATAGTATATATATATAATATATGATATTATAATAAGATAGATATATAGTATATTCTTATTATATAGTATATATATTATATATATATACGGTAATATTATAGGCTATTATATATATATATATATTCATCTAGTTATTTTTTTGTCATTTTATAAACATATATAATATATATATATATATATTTATTATATATATATATATATATGTATTACGTACGCGTATATATATATATAATATAATAAATATATATATTATATAGTAATATATATATAATATATATATATATATATATATATATATATAATATTATATGATATTATAGTATATATATTATAAAAGCGGCTTGGCAAAATTAAATCAGTTTGAATGTTGAACGAATGTTTGAAACTGAACAAATCCTGGAAGCAAATGAAGGAATGGTTGTTATTAGTGCAAAAGAAGCATGTGATGTGTGTAAGTAGGAAGTAAGAATGTTAAAGAGTGAGTGGTGGACATGAAGAGGTATGCACCGGTTACAAGGTAAAAGAAAAGCGTGGTCTGAATGTCTAAAAAGGCTAAATTGATGAGGTTTCAAAAGAAAGGATGTTTGAAAATTATATAAGTAGTAGTGACTGTACAGTTTGAGCTCGACCACCCTTTCGATATGAAGGAATAGAGCTAGTGCTCTTAAACTTGAAATATAATCTATGTATGGGATTAGCTCGAATCCGTGTAAATTTCAAGTCTGTAGGATGTATATAGAGGGGGTCACCCGAGAGCGGTAACCGCTCTACGCCCCGCATTTATACCCTTTTGCGCTTTCGCAACCGAGATTTGAGTTAAGCCTAACGTAGAGTTCTAGGCTCCGAGCGTGATGACGTAATGTCGTCGGAGACGAGATTACGTCAGTGGCGTCGAGCGCGGAGATAGGGACGAACATACGACATTATTATTATTACGCTCGAAGATTCCCGAAGGAATCGAATCTGAGTCGAAAAACGATCCTCTGTAAGGGATCGTTTTTTACGCACTCCTTTGCCTTTCGCCGTGGTTTCTTCTTTGCATCCGTGTTTTTGACTCCGACTTTTTTTGTTTTCTGCCTGCGACTCCCGAACTTATCGTATAGTGCTAAAATTTGGTATGGTGTTAGATGATGGAGGTAACCTCAGTGTATACGGAGTTACGTTTGAGTGGGTCCCCGAGAGGGGGACCGCCCGCCATAAAAAAATTAAATTGCTCGTAGAAAGCTGAAATTTTGGGAGGATTCGGTGAGTTTCTAGAAACGAGTTAGAGTTGGAATTCAAGGAGTTGGTTTCCGGCACCGGTGCTGGGAGCACTGGCGGTGGCGAGTTAATAAACGATTCGTATTAACAGACAATGTTGGTGTCTTTTATATGGTTATGTGGGTCTGTAGATTTTTCCGAAAATATGGTTTGCAGAACCATTAAGAAAAAAATAATAAATAAATAAATAAATAAATAAGTAAATAAATAAAATTTCTTACACTTTTTATGTTTTATAACTTACATAATTTAACTGCTTAATACCCTAAACAAGTAAATCACTAAATCAAACCACTATCCCACCACCCTCCTGTCCAGTCGTGATCCTATTGATCTACTTGATTAAGGTCAATTTTTACTAAAATTTACATGATTTTACATACCCTGAAGCAGTAATCAGTAAATCAAACCACTATCCCACCTCCCTCCTGACCATCTGTTGTCTATTGATCTATTGATTAAGGCAATTTTTAAAGCTAATATTGTAACGTTTTTACATACGCTAAAGCAGTAAACACTAAATAAACCACTATCCAACCTCGCCTCGCCTGACCATTGTGATCCTATTGGATCTATTGATTAAGGTCATAATTTTTTACTAAAGAAATTAACCATGCACTTTTACTTAAAGAGTAAATCACTAATCAAACTCAGCCATCCAGCCAGCATCCGGGCACCCTCCCCACCCACCCTTGGATCTATTGATCTATTGATCTATTGATTGCAGTCAATTTCCGAGTGTCATTTTGGATAAACCATAACATAAATGCAAGTCTTTTTATAGCAAAGATGCAATGCAACTATGTTAACGTACACAAAGTTTTCAACATTAGATAAAGCTTACTGTAGCATCATTCTGAGACTATGAAATATAACCCACAAGACAACTTAAGCAAACATCTTAAGACAGGACTAAACTTGGTCAGCTAACAAAGTTCCACACTTAAACAACATTAAGTAACTAATATAGCATACAAACACGTAACCTTATCTATCTTTCTCTCACACACTCTCTCGCATGTTATTTTAAAAATTAACGTTATGTAATATTTAACCCAAAAATTTAGCATAAGTGTGTTATTAATATACAGAGCCATGAGTATTATCTCACACTCCACACGCGCGCTCTCTCACTCTAAATGAAAGCTTAACATATGCATCAACTGAACTAAAGAAAATAATCGTTAGCACAAACAAACCTAAAACATCTTAAGCAGGAATACGCCAGTCAACATTAAGCACAGTACAGAGGCACTTTAAAACACAGTAAGAGTAACTAAGTCACTAGAAGCATGCAAATACGTAACCTGTTTTCTTACCTTATGTCAGCTATCTATAGCCAACAAATACTTTTTACACTAAATGTAAATATTTAAGCTAAAATTTATACAACATTGGTTAATTATGCATAGCAGAGGCAGGCGAAAGTATGCTACGTAAACAAAAGCTTCACATCAATAAAGTCTAACATATCGTTACAACAGTGAACTAAGAAATAATGTACAGTGACAAACCCTAACACACCTTAAACGAATAAACTGTTAACATTAACAAAGTTCCACACTTAAACCAGTAAAGAACTAACATGGTATGGCAAAACGTGAAACCTAATCTTTACTTTTTTCATGCATAACTCTAACATATTAACGTTGATCTTACACTAACAGCAGTAAACATTTTAACTAAAATTTCTCACAACAGTGGTTAATTATACTGATCAACTGATATACTCTAACGTAATAAAGGTTTCACATCAATAAAGCTAAACTATCGTTACATGAACTAAGAAAATGATGTACAAGACAAACCTATCACACCTTAAACACGGATAACTGTTAACATTAACACAAAGTTCCCACACTCTACACCAGTAAAGGCAGCTAACATGGTATGCCAAAACGTAAGCCTAATCGTTAACTTGTTTTCAAGCATACTCTGAACTATTAACGTTAATCTTGACACTAACGACAGTAACTACTAAAATTTTCTCACACAGTGGGTGTAACTTATACTGATCAACGAAAGTATGCTAACGTAATACAAGTTTCCACATCAATAAAACTAACATAGGGTAACATGAACTAAGAAAATAATGCAAAAGCAAACCTAACACAACTTAAAGTACGAATAAACTGTTAACATTAACAAAGTTCCAATGAGTTCTTTATATACTAACCAGGAAATATATGCTAACATAACAATGTTTTCACTTAATAAAGCTAACATAGCATCATATGGAAATAGGAAAGTTTTCACACCAACAAAGCTAACACATCTTCGCCCTACTATAAACTGTTAGACATTAACAAAGTTGCCACACTTAAACACCAGTGAGAAGTAAACTAACTTTACATACAAAACGTAACCTGTTTCATACTTTTTCCCAACATATCGCTCCTAACATATTTAAGCGGTTAATCTTACATTCGACAACTAACGATTTAATCAGAAAATGTAATCATAACCTTGACGGCAGTTATCCATACAGACCAGCGAATATATGTGCAAACGTAACAAGTTTTTTTACATTATCAATAGTATTTTAACAAAATTTATCATAACGTTATCCCAAATAACATTATCCTCTTTTTAACTCTTCCCCCCAGGTTGTAAAATAAATATCTGACGATGAACAAATGATTTTAAAGCTATAACCATTTGCATAAGTGATGCAATACTTATTGTATTTATCCTCTGACAGGAATATGAGCAATATAGCAGTCGCCATTCGGTTTTACAATTAAAATTAATGACACATCGTTGGGAATAACAAAACGCCTCGCACAAAATGAGTTCTTTATCTACTAACCGAATATATGCTAAAATAACAAGGTTTTCACATTAGATAATAGCTAACATAGCATCATCATGGACTAAGAAAATAATGTACAACGACGAACTAACACAACTTATAACATTTAAAATGTTAGCATTAACAAAGGTTCCCACTTAGACACCTGGTAAAGTAACTAAACACGTGCCATACAAAACGTAACCCTTATCATGGCTTTTCCGAAGACATATCTCTAGCGTATTAACGCTAATTTTTACTGTCTGACCAGTAGATATGTTTTTTAACAAGATGTTATCATAAGCCTTGTTTAATTATCATAGTCGACCAACGAACTAACTGCTAAAGATGGAAAGTTTTATTCGAAACATAACACAAAAATAAGTTTTTTATAAATACTGAACCATGCCGAGTATAGAGCTAAACGTAACAACGTTTCTGTTTTAACATTAATCAACCCAAAGGTTATACATAACTGACTAAGAATATAATGGTACAGACGACAAACGCCAACTACACCATACGTACGACATAAACCACTAACATCTACAAACTTCCGCCCTTAACAACAGTAAAGTGACATACCACTTCGCCCAAAACGTAACCTATTCAAGACTTTGTTCATGCATATCTCTGTTTTTTTGCAATGTTAATTTTTAGCATTAACATGCGTTACTATTTAACAAAAGTTTAGGCATAAACACTGTCTACTCATGGCACACTGACAAACGAATTAATGCTGGAGCGTAACAAGATGTTTTTTACATTAACTTTCGTAACATTTTAACAAAAAATTCATCATTAACCGGTCGTCTAAAATATCAGTCATCTCAGCGAAATAAATCGCAAACATAAACAAAGTTTTAACAAAAAAACAAAAAATAAAACCAAATTTTTACCTCTTTTCCTAAAATAAGTTCTTTGAGTAAAATATGACAGTAAAACGTAATAATTTACTGATTTTAAAGCAGCTTAAATCAGTAAATCAAAACACCCATCCCTGCCAGTCGCCCCCCTACGTGTTCCAGCCCGACTGTTGAAGTCTATTGAGCTAATTTGATTCAAGTCATAATTTCGAGTATCATTTTATGAAACACAACAATTAAAATATGTTCTTTAAATACTACCTAGGAATACATCGCTTAAAAACGTAACAAAGTTTTGGCATCAATAAAGCTAACAAATGCATAGACCGCGCGACTTAGGAATATAAATGTGTACAATGCAAAGCCTAAATAACCTTCGCGTATGAATTAATCAAGCTAACATCCTGAAACTTCCCTACTTATATCAAGGTAAAGTAGCTAACCGGTCATACAATACTCAATATGTTTCCACTTTTTCGAGCATATTAGCAGCAGGTAAAGCCCGTATTATTCTAACAAAACCCTTAAAACAAAAGTGACCAATGTATCAAGATGCCACCTGCTTGAACTATGAATTGACACTAATTTCCACATCAGAAGTGTCACTTTCGGCTCGTTTCGAGTTGATAAAATCATTTGCGCTAGTGATAAACGTAGACATTAGCAAATAAGTCTAGGGCAAACCTAACCTTATTACTCAACAGAAACTTAACCTAGGCTCACGATTTCTAACCAGGATCAATTGTCGTCAGTTAACGACAGTAGATATCTTACAAACTTCATCATTTCTCTAACAATCAGTGTTTATTTTTCCACATTGTA
>JABUQX010041895.1:5000-30000 GCA_015478945.1 Trachelipus rathkii
GAACTGAGTTTTGGTGGCATTAAAAACAACCTTGTTTTCAATGCTCCCAATTAGAAATTCGAGATAGATCGTATTCTAGTTGCTCCAAGATCTCCTTCCAAGTGTTTTCTATTTGCTTTTGGGCGGAACATCTTTCAAAATGAAAGAAGTATTGAAGGATGGAATGTTCGGTATAGAAGTGGATAGGTAATGAAGTAATAGAATGCAACTCATTATTGAAAAGTTGGAAAGAGTTGGAGAGAGAACAGAGCCCTGAGAAGCACCACTATTTACGAATATAGATTTAATGGATGAACTGTGGCCGTGTACAACTGCTGCTATATAACTACTTGAAGGGAAAATGAGAAAAGAAGCTGAAGTGAGAAGAATAGATACCGAAGGAGGAAAGTCTAGAAATCAGAGTTTTGTGTCAGACTCTATAGAAAGCTTTTGAAGATCACCCAAATACTGAAGAACTGAAGACAAAGAATCAGAGAGAAGAGAAGGAAGATCACTAGCAGAGCGTTTCTTACGAAAACCATATAAGCTATCTGAGATAAGATTAAAAGAAATGAAATGCTTCCAAATCTCCCAGTTAAGGCCAGGTTCGTAAACGTTTTAGAGAACGGAGATTAAAGTGATAGGACAATAGTTTCAGGGTTGAGAGGGGTTCCCTTTTCGGCAATGGCTGCATGAAGCTTACGTTTCCAGCAGGAATGAAAAGTCCGAAGTAGAATTGACAAAGACGAAATAGTTTACCAAGGCAGGCTGCAAGCTCAGTAACACAAGTTTCAAGAACCACAGGAGGAATACCATCAGAACTGTAAGCCTTCTTAATGTTAAGTTCAGGGATAGCGAAAATAGCGTAATTAGAAGAAATACAATGTTAGACACTAAGGTTTGAACGAAGAGTTCGGCTTTAGCAGAAAGTAAAATGGCATTTGTGCTATCGGAAGATACTAAAAGATGGAAAGAAGAAGAAACAAAGTTATTATTGATATTTTTATCAATACAGAAAAACTATAGAAAGGTTATTGCATTTTCCATGAGTTTTCAATGTCACGTCGGGTAGATATTGCACGATTTCGAGATGAAATATGTTACATGAGTTTTTGAGTTTGAAGATGACGTTAATTCCTGAAGGGCAGCACCCTTGTGACGAATAGCATGAGAACAAGGAGAGTTAAACCAAAGTTTTTGTTTGTTTTAGTTGAGAAGAGAGAATATGGAATGAGCGTTTCATACCAGTGAGAATCACGTGGTTATGCTCTCTTCACACTACGAACACTCAAACTAATAAAGAAATTAATGAAATCAGGAGAAGGAATAAAAGCTAATAAAAGGTTTAATATGTTGGGCTCATCTCTAAGACGATCAGAGATACGGGTAAGGAGTTGCACCAACTGCTCGTGGTCTTTCTAAATTGAGAAATGGCAGGCAAAATCTCCAGCCATATCTTAAGAGTTAGATGAAAGTCATCGGCTGTGTGAGTGTTAAAATCCCCCAAATATAATGATTTCAAAGAAAGAGGAGGAAGAGAGAATGTGCTCTACTGTGGGGTTTAGATAGTCCAAGATTTGATGAATGATAGTTTAGTTAGGAGACAGGTAACCAGAGCAGATGAATTGAATAGTAGATTGATATAAAAACCTGAGCTATGCGGTTAAAAAAATTCAAAAAGAGTCCAAATCAGAAGATTAGAACAAAACATCATTGCCTACATAAACATAACAACCGGCTATGGCTGAATACTGAGGATATAGACAGAAAAAAATAACAGGAACTGGATTTGTCGTCAGAACGCTGAAACACATGAATGTAGGTTAATAATAAGAATTGATGTTTCGAGGAGGAGAGGTGACGCTCAATAAAGTCGAAATTAGATAGAGAATGATACGGTTGCAGATAATAAAGAAGAACGTAGACCGTTCATCAGAACTAGGGCTGTGGAGCCGGTATATCTTCTGCCGGCTCTGACTCCGGCTTCGGCTCTATCATTTTAAAATTAACCGACTTCGGTTCCGCCATTTTAAAATTGTTCGGCTTCGTCTCCGGCTCCGATTCCAGTTCTTAGTTATAATTTCATCTCTATTTAGAATTGTTTCAAAAAATTTCTAACATCAGATTTTAATGATATTTTTAAAAAATTGGTTGTTAGCGAGACCTATATTTTACCTTACAATTTAAAATTCAGAAAGTATTTTAAGAAACTTTAAAAAAAAAAATAATTTATAATTTACCTTCTTTCCAACTTTTAAAATAATTCCCCTTTGAACTATTTCAATATTTGTAATATAATTTTCTTCAAAACTGTTGTTTCTTAAAAATTAAAACTGCATAAAAAAAATCCTCATTTAACGATGTCCTTAGATTCGATCTTAAAATTTTTGTCCAAAAATAAGGGCTCGACACTTACTTGAGTGGACGCAAAGCTGTAACTCTGTTAGGAGCATCTTGCAAAATGTTAATATTATAAGGGATTGCTTCTGTAACTGATAGCATTGGTTACCGGTCGATTTTCGTTGGATATCTAATGTCTTATATAACCCTCGTATTTTCCAAAGGATTTTTGTGTTAAAGTTCTTTAATTGACTGATTGTCATTTTTTAATCGCTTTTCTGCTTGCTCTAATTGATTTCATTGCCTATCAACATTGACTTCTTCCTCTTCATCTGACAAGATACTACAAGAAAGAATTTCTGAAACTGATGAACTGACTCCGACACAAATTCCTCTTCGATAGTGTTATATCTTTTAAGCCCTAGTTCACAAATAGCAATCGTAGCCTTTAATATCAGATCATCAGCTCTGAGGAAGATTCTGAAGTATTTTCGCTATTAGGTAACATTCTTTTTTCCCTTCCTGCTCTGTATTTTTATGTAATTTGCTAAAATATCACCTATATTTTCTAAATATTAATTAATTAATTCTATTCTCTATAAAAATTTTCGAGCAGTCAAGTCCTCTGCTTGAATTTTCTCTGTTGTAAGGTAAGAATATTTTAATAATTCTCCGTGGGGTTCAATTTGCTCTTATTGACTGTTGGGAAGAGATGTTCAGGTGTACCTCACTTTTCCGCCTTGATGCTTTAAAACTTCAATTATTTTTGTATATGTGCTGCTTTTATTATTTGTCTCCTCTTGTTTATAAGATTTGCTGCAAGATAATTGTAAAGTGTGAACTACTTACCTCATGCGTGCAATCAATATTAACGCTATCGGAACATAATAATTTTAAACTTTTATTATATTCGTTCTGAAAATCAAATACTACTTCTTCGATTTGACATTCAGTAAAATCTGTATCACAACGACTAGTTCCTCAGATCCTTGCTCCTCGTTCTTATTTAATTTCTCAAACATACTGATCGTATTTGATAAGTTATCCATAACTATGCTAATTGCTTGACTTTTATTGATATCAAATAATTTGTAAACATCAAAAACGATTTGAGTAGTGATGGGGCTACTTGAGAGGTCACTTCAGCTCCCTGCGTTCTGAGGGTTCTTATCAGCGTTAGCTGATAAGAACACGTGTTTCGAGATAACGTTAAGTGGTGTTACTAATAACATGTCAATTTTTTATTTTAGTTTATTTCGTAATTATTGTAATTTTATTTATATTATTATTATTATTATTATTATTATTTTTATTATTATTATTTTTTATTTGATTTGATAATTTATTTTCATTTATGTTTATTTCTTTATATTATATTAATTCCTGGCTAGCTTCAACAGCGCTCGTCGGTGTTAGATACATGTCACCCAGAAGAGTGCGTGAATTGCGCTTTATTTCGTCGGCGCGGTATGCGTAGTCATACACCACAAATTAATTAGTATTATTATTATTATTATTTAATTATTTATATATATTATTTAATATTGATTATTATTATTTATTATTATTATTATTATTATTTATTATATTTAGTATTATTATATTATTATTTTATGTATTATTACATCTGAAAGAATTGGAGAGCACGACTATGATGATCTCAATTTTGAGCGCCTTTGTTGCTCAGCATCCGACTTTTCCGGACTTCCGTGTTCAGCTCCTTGCTTCCAGCACGCGACGACCTGCTACCGCATCTGCATGTCCCCCAAAACTTCTTTTCGATTCCACCAGCATTATAGGGTGAGCTTCGTGTCTTTTCTATAGCCCCGTTCTTCGTCTCTGATTACTGAATATATCTCCCATGTGGTAGTATTATAATATTAGGTTAATATGTGTAATTATTTATTATTAGTTGATTTATTATTATGTATATTTATTTGTATATTATATATTTATTTTGTATATTATTGTATATTGGTATTTATTACGTGAGATATTATATTAGTGTGAATTTTTGAAATGTAATTTTGTTATTGTTTAGATGTATTTATATATATAGGTATAGTGATTTTATGGTGTACTTTTTATATTATATATTATTTTTACGTTTATTATATATATATATGGATATAACTAGGTTAAACAAGTATATATATAGTTTCGAAATTAGAGGAGAGAGGAGCCTATCGATTCTTGAAAGGAATCGATTTTTAGGCTCCGGCTCCGGCTCAGCCTTTTATGTGCTTACCATTTTGTTTTTTATTTATCTACAGGGTTAGATTTGTTGGTATCGATCGGTGGTGTAAAAATTTAGAGGCGTGTTTAGAGTAGATAACGTAACCTCTTTCGTAGACTGCATGGTGTATCCGTTCCTTATGGTCCCCTGAAGGGGGATTCCCACCTCTGCACTCTTTAAAATAAATCGGAGATTCAGGTTTTTTTTTCTAATGTATATGGGTGGGTTTATTGTGTTATCGTATTATTGGTGCTGGATAAATTTTTAGGTTCTTTGAGAGGATTCAGAGTTTGTATATTTCTAGAAAGGAATATGGTTATCGGATTATCGGAGAGTTTGGCTTCTCCATCCTTTGTTGTTGCTGTGGCGAACACGTTGCGGTGGTGCCGAGTTAATAAACTTTTGTATATGTGTATAACAACAATATTGGTGTCCTTTTATGGGTTTTCGAGCCTGTAGATCTCGAATAGAGGTGTTATAAGTCCGGGTTGTTCCGTATTGGTCTAGGACCCCCAAGTTAGAGAGGGGTGCGGCTGGACTGAAAAGAGAATAAAGGCGCATCAGAGTGGCGTAAAGCCAGAAGCGACAAGGTAGGTTATGTAGCAAGGGATGATTAAGATGAAAGTTATAATGAAGGAAAGAAATGGAGAAGGAGTCGGACTCGAGAAGAGGTAGAATTGAGTGGAACTATACTTCTACCGGTTGCTGGTCCGGTTTAATATTAGTGGTTGCGCGAGTTATTTACTAAGGTATTGATGTTGTTAATTAGGTACAAAATTGATCTGGTTCTTTATTATTATTATGTTTATTGTGTCTGTGTTAGCATTTGTAATAATGTTTCATATAACCATCTAAGAAAAATAATAAAATAATTTTTATGATAAATAAATAAAATAAATAAATAAATAAATATAAAATTAAATAAAATTTCTTATTCTTTTTGATTTTTTTATAAACTTATCATTTTATTTAATTTACGTTTTTACTATTACCCTTCTAAAGCAGTTTAAATTTCTAAGTAAATCAGTGTTAAACCAAACTGTCCCTTCTCAGCTCTCTTTCTTGTGATTCTATGATTTATTTGATTTTATAGAGTCATATTTTTTTACTTTAAAATTTCATGCTTTACATACTTAAATCAGATGAAAATCCAGTAAATTCAATACCACCCATCCATAACAACTTACTTACTCCTGTCCAACCATTGATCTATTCATATTGATACCAATATATGATCTATTGAATTGATCTATCGAACTGTTCCATAAGTCTCACGAACGATGTCATCTTTTATATACTAAAAATTGTGTCGATCAGTTTTTACATACCCTTTATATTTCTAGGTATAATCTTATGTGTAAAAGTTCATAAAATCAAACCACCATCCCGACACCCTCCGGTTCCTATTCACTGTGATCTGAGTTGATCTAGTTGGTGGATTAGAATCTTATTATCGATTGATTCCAAGATCACATTTCGTAGGTTGATTCAATTTTTGGATAAACATAAGCATAAAAACAATGCTTGTTGTTTATTCAGCTACTGATCAACGAATATATGCTCTTCGTAACAATATGTTATTCAGCTTTAATATAGATGTCTTATCATTATATTCACTATCGAATCTTATAGTTAAGGATTATTATATATCTAAACTTGTTTATAATAATAACAAATGAATGAATTATCTTAAACATGAATAAACTGTAACGTTAACAAAGTTTCCACACTTAACAACAGTAAAGTAACTAAAACAAGCATACTAAATAATAACATCAAGTTATCTTACCTAATCCCTTTTCACTTTCATAATCTCAGTATAACTAAAAATATTAAGAGGGAAACATAAAAACTATATTTTATATACAAAGTCATCTTTAATTTGCAGATGATGATAAACATGAAGAAAAGACCCTAATCTAAATACATTATTTTTTCTAGCAAACCTTACCATGCAAACGCCAAAAATAGATATAGCAGATGTTAATCTTTAAAATAAACAGTAAATTAAAAAAAAAAAGATTTCCTTATCATTCTCTCTGTAAATAAGGAAAATTTTATTGATAGAACAAAAGATTCCACATCTTTTCCAACGTAAGTTAACTAACATAACATACAAAGATGTAACCTATTCACCTTAACCTATTCACACTTTTTGTCAAGCATATCTCTAACATGTATCAATTGTTAATAATTATACATTAATCTTGATGGTAAGTAGTGCGAGACAATTTTTAATTTCTCTGATCAAGACTGTATTACTATTTTTTTTCCTTTTGAGAATACCATAATACCTGTTTAAGTATATATTTATATTTGAATTTATAGCTTAGTAGTAGTTTTATGCCTTTCTGTAAACAATTGTAAGATCTGTGTTCTATTATTTTCTGCTGAAACTGTGTTTGTGGCTGATTCAATTGAAAAACTGGGTGACTTGGTACTTAAGTTTGAGTCGCTCTACCGTTTGAGCCACGGTAGCGGCTTATTGCTGTTTTACTATTATTACTTTTACATACTTAACATTTGAACATCTATTGTTTTACTTATAGCTTAGAATTTGGGTTAATACACTATACATTTACTATTAATAAAGCTAAATTGTCGTTGTCCATTTTTTGTTTAGTAATTGAACTTATAGAATATAATTTGTCTCAACAACAAACCAATTATATTTCATGCGAGCTTTATCGAGTCTTAATTAAAACAATTGTGTTGTGGGTAAGTTATAGAGAGGGAAAGTTTCCAAAGATACCTCAACCACATTAGTATATTTAGTCTAATGAACAGCTGCTCATATGAAGGGGTGATACGCTTGAACGTATAATTATATTTTTCCATTCTTAAGTAGTAGTTTACCTTAATTTAACATAGGACGTAATAACATGTAACTAAGAATAAATTAATACAACGACAAACCTAACTATCGAGACTTACACACGAATTAAAACTCACCATTTAACAAATTTTCACTATTAACACCAGCTTAAAGTATATAACTCAACTATGTGCGTCATTATCAATACGTAATCTCTTTATTACAGTTAGGCATTTTTATTCAAACATTTCTCTACAATTCATTGATTAACGTTTAATCTATACACTTGACACAGTAACATTTACTAAAAATTGGTGATTGAGATTCGAATGGGACCTGTGTTCCAGATTGTTTTATTTTTTTATACAGATACAACGAATAGATACTGTTCTAGTTCGTGTGGGTCGTAAAAAAGTTTTTTTTTTTACATTTTCATCATAAGTAATTATTTTTAACAAAAAATATTTTATCCATTTAAACCTTACTCTAAATTAATCTAAATTTGCACATCAATTGCAAATTCTTTAACAAACATTTCATTCGGTGTCAGAAGATATTAACGCAAGACAACACGATTGGAAATAGGACTTTAGCAGGGTCTTTTTAAATAGTTTTTATCTCGGTAATTTAATATGCAATTAAAATTCTAGTAAAGCAAGCCACGCCGACCAAACCACACTCCCCTCCCTACCCACCTCGTTTGATTTGATTTATCTGATTTTGTTTCTATATTGATCAAATGATTCAGATCACATATCGAGTTTCATTTCGGATAGTGAAAAGTAAACAATAAATTATAAATCTATTTATTATACTAACCAACTAAATATGCTAATCTGTAACATTGATTTGTACATTAATTCAATAAGCTAAGCATAGCATTACCTCAAAACTTAATTGAATATAATGTACAATGTCAAAATCCTATACACCACCTTACTGTTAATAAATTGTTTACTTAACTATTAACCAAATTCATATCCTCTCGATATCGACTGTTTAACACTTACTAAAGTGATTATGCTTCATCGTTCGCCAATTGGTCTTTAATCTCAATACTGGTCCACTGACCAGTGCTGGTAATTAGAAATGCCTTTGAAGCTTAGATTGCGGACATTAACTTCATAATGCGGATGTTTCTTAATGTAGTACCATCGAATTTATATGCTGAAGCTATTGAACGAAGGTTTTCACATTAAAAACCTAACGATAGCATCTTATATGAACTAAGAAAATAATGTACAACAACAAATTTCCTAACACACTTAAACACGAATAACTGTTAACATTAACAAAGTACTCACTTAACACCAGTAAAGTGACTAACATTGCATACAAACGTAACGTATTCATACTTTTTCCAAGCATATCTCTAAGCATATTAACGTTAAATTTTGGTGACACTGACACAGTAATATGCCACAAGAATTATCATAACGCGTTGTCTAATATCATACAGACCATATGAATAAACTGTTAGAAGTATTGAACAAAGTTTATCCAAAGCATACATAAAAATAAGTTCTGCTGGAAAATAAAGAGAGAGTATCATAGTAGAATTGTCATTGATTTATTGATTTAAAACAGTGAAATCAGGTAATATCAAAACTAGTCTAGACCCTCCCCAACCCGCCCTGAATGACCTTTTAGATCTAGTTGATCTATATTGATTTGCATGACACATTCGAGTGAGTCATATTCGATAAATCATGAACACCAAATATAGTTCTTATTTACTGAACTATCGAATATATGCTAACGTAAACAAGATGCTTTAACATTAATAAAGCTAATACAGCATCACCTGAACTTAATAAAGCTAACATAGAGAACAACAAACCTAACACACCGATACGTACGAATAAACTACTAACATTAAGAAACTTCCACACTTAACAGCAGTAAAAGTACCTAACTCTTCGTACAAACGTAACCTATTCACACTTTTCAAGCAGAATTCTACAGATCAATGTTAATTTACATTAGAACATCGTAATATTTAACAAAATGGTTTAATTTATATCAGTAACCTGTCTAGATCATCATTTACTGACAATATAATATAATTGCTAATGTGAACAAATTTTTTACATTCAAAACTTTCGTAACGTGTTAAGCAAAATTCATACATTAACACTCGTCTAATTATATTATAATCCCAGCGAATGAGAGTGTAAACATACAATAGTTTAAGAGCCAAGATAAGCGATTAAGAAATATTACAAAATTTTATCCTGAAATAGAATTAATAAGTTCTTGAATAAATTTAATCGACAGTAATTAGTGTAATGGTTTACTG
Organism: Trachelipus rathkii; assembly: GCA_015478945.1. Lineage (NCBI taxonomy): Eukaryota > Metazoa > Arthropoda > Malacostraca > Isopoda > Trachelipodidae > Trachelipus > Trachelipus rathkii. The sequence continues at coordinate 14,670 of JABUQX010041895.1, forward strand.
ATTTGAACCAGTAAATCCAGAGGTTAATGCAGTTAAATCAAAAAACCACCATCCCTGCATTCCCCTATTGCATCAGAAAATGCTTTGCCTGCTGCTCGTGTTGCTATGCTTCATAGTTTATATTTCGCGTCATTTTGGATAAACATGACATAACATAAAAATAACTTTTCTTATATACTGGACCTACGAAATATGCTTAGCAACATAAGTTTTAGCTAGACAATAAAGCTAACATATCAATAACCTGAACTAAAAAATAATTAATGTACAAATGCAAACCTAATCATACCTCGCGTAGTGAGATATAGTCACTAACATCCTGAAAATCCTAAGTATCAAAGTAAATAGCAAATCAGTGCTATAAGCAGTACCGATATTGGTGCCACTTTTCTCGCATGATATGTCTGACAGGTGTTGGTTTATTTGGGATATTTAATTTTTGGTTTTTTATTTTTGGATGGGTTTTTGTGGTGGGTGCAGGGGTGGTTGTGGGGTTAAAGCCGTAATTGAGTCTAGAGGGCAAAGAAGTGCGCCTAGACAAAGTGAACATATTCATCATAAAGTTTGGATACCAGCATCTCTGAACTATTGTAATATGACACTATATCTATTTTCAAAAGTGTCACGGTCGTTCGTGTATATTAGCATCAGTGTTGAACCATTGTGAGTAAACGTAGACAGTTCAGCAAAATATGCGAGGGCATATATTGGCCTAGACAAATACGTTGACAAAAATCTTTGAACCTGAGGCTCACGGTTTCTTAACACTCGATCGGTCAGTTTACTACTGAGTAAATCTTACAAAAAACTCATCATTTCTCCAACAAATCAGTGTTATTTTCACGATTGTCATAGTAATGAGGTTTACATAACGTACGCCTAGCTTGAGCGAATGAAGGAACAACTTTCTTTTGATTAAACCAAGAGTAATGCTAATAAGCAACACATACCTTCCGGATGAGGAATAAACCCAAGGGGATGCCCTTGATTGAAGGATTGTTGAATCTGAGGAGGTGGAGATCACCCCAAAGTGGTTGTGAGTAGCGGGCATTTGGGCCTCAACCCCAAAGGGCGACGCCTTACCCCCTTCGAAGGGTAAGCACTGCTTACACGTCCTGCTTCGGCGTGATTTCGGTCCCCTCAGAATTTTGCTACATCACCTTTCAAGGGGGCATCCCCCTTGGGTGTTTCTCATCGGAATGGGGTGGTGATGTGTTGCTGTAGATACTCTTGGTTAAGTGAAAATTGTTTGTATCGTAAGTTAGTACGTTTATGTTAATTAATATTACTATAAGCAATGTGAAAATAACACTGAATTTGATAGAGAAAAAATGAGACTGTTTTGTAAGATTATTACTGTGTTAACTGACGCCATGATGTGTAAGATAGAACGATGTTGAGGCCAGTAGTTAAGTTTTTGTGTGTCGAGTTACTGCTTAGGTTTGCCCTTAAGTAATTTGCGGTGAATGAATGTCTACGTTTATTTCATAGTTCAGAATGATATGTTTAGACATTTCGAAGACGTGTAGTGAACTTACTTGTATTTTTGATGATAGTGTCAATTCAGAGTTCAATATGGCTGGTATTCTAATTGATAGATTGGTCAATTTGTTAAGGAATTTTGTTAGATAATACGCTTTTACCTGTTGCTTATATGCGAGAAAAGTGGAACATATCGAGGTACTGTAATGACTCTGTTGCTACGTTAGCCGGTGATATAGTATAGGGATTTTTTACAGGATATGATGCTGATTTTATTCATAGCGCGATGGTATGTGTAGGTATTATGCATTTGGTACATTATACTTATTCTTAGTTAAAGTTAGAATGGATGTTAGGCTTTATTGTTGCCTAAAGACTTTGTTGTCTAAGCATATTTCGTAGTGTGTAGTAGTGAGGTAAGAAACTATTTGTATTATGTTATCCAAAAATGATACTCGATATTATTGGAACTTTTATATCGAATTAGTTCAAGGTAGATGCAGCAGGTGGTGTTGTTGGATGGTAGGGATGCAGAGATGAGTGTTTGATTTACTGATTTACTGGATTTACTGCTTTAAAATAGGTAAACTATTACGCTTTACTGTGATATTTTATTCAAGAACTTATTTTTTTATGTTATGTCAGGATAAATTTTATTTTTTATAAATTGTTATCTTTGTGTTAAAACTTGTGGTATGTTTGCAATTATTCTAGGGATTGATTGATGTTATTTATACGGAAAGGTGTATGAATTTTAATTTTTAGTTAGTAATAATACAACTATGTTGATGTAAAAATAAAAGTGGTTTACGTTAGCATTATATTCTTTGTCAGTGTAATGATTAGATAGGTTTATGCTGATATAAGTGGTGTTGTGTGTTTAAATATTAAGATGTTAATGTAAAAGTTATATCAGTGTGATTATTGATGAATATGCGTGGAGAAGAAGTGTGAATAGTTACTTTGTATGCGAAGTGGTGTAGGGACGTGTACGTGGCTGTTAAGTGTGAGAATTCTTAATTTAGTGGTTTATTGCGTACCTATGGTGCGTGTAGTGGTTTGTTGGTGTGGTAACGATTAGTTTATTTGTCTTATGCAGGTTATTGTATATGTTAGCGTTTATTAAATGATCGTAAAATCGTTGGTTAGCGTGTGAGCATTATATTTCGTTTATGGTTAGATATGAGTAAAAGAGACCTGTATGTTTTGTGTTATGTTATCTCGTATAATAGTGTACGTTACGAATGATGCTGTGCAGGTGAATCTAATAATTGAGGAGTCGAATGAGATCATAAAGTAGTCAGTGGAGTCTGACGGTGGGTGCGGAGGAATTGGATTTGGGTATGGTTGTATGTGTTGACGTGTTAGTATTACTGCTTTTATAATAATACAGTTAAATTAGATGCAATTTACTATGATATTTGTATATCAGAGGAACTTGGCTTTGTGTGTTATCTTTTGCGATCAAATCTTTTGTTATGTTGTACATGTTATTCGTTAAGGTCTGTATGATGAATAGAATCGGAGTTTAGTGATTATGAATAATCTATGTATGTAATGATACATTTGCGAGGATGTAAGAATTAACGTTAATGATTATGAGAGATATGCTTGAAAATAGTTATTGTAAGATAGTTACTTTTTTGTTATTGCATATTTAGTCAGCGAATTTACTGGTGTAGTATGTGTGGCGGTACTTTGGTTAATATTGTTAAACACGTTGTTCGGTTTTTTAAGAGGTGGTTAGCATTTTATTGATGTAGCATTATTTTCTAATAGTTCGATATGATGTAACCTGTGTGGATAATGTAGCCTATTTGAATATTGCGTTTATGTGGATTTTTATTATAAGAAAGCAACTCATTTTGGTGCTATTGTTTTATGTTCCGATATAGTGATACTCGAAATAGCTACGTAAATCAGGTAATGATTCCATCTTGTTCTTAATTAACATTTTTGAATGGTTTAGAGTATATGCATTGAAAAGTGTGAATTTTTGTTTTTAGGTTATGTTCTTTCCTATCTCTATGATGAGGTCGTTCGCCGTTGTTTAAGTATGGAATATTTTAGTATAATAATGTTAAGTAAGTTATATCGTGCGTAATGGTAAGTTGTTAGGTGTTTCATTGTACATTAATATTATAGTTCTGTGGTTTATTTAATTGCGTCATGTTAGAAAATGCCATAGATGTGAAAACATTGTTACGGTTAGCATATATCCTTGTTTAGTATATGAGAGAACTTAGTTATTTAGCTTATGTTTTATCCTAATGGGAATTACTTCGATATGTATCTTGATTATCCATTAAGGTTTGTTATCTAATAGATCAAAAGATTTCGATTCTGCTATATATTCACTTCTTTCGACTTCTTTGAATGTGTATGTTCAAGCTCTGTGTATTTGGTCGTGTTGGATATTTAACTGCTTTAAATTCATTTCAGATTTGCTTTTTTAGCCTTGGTTAGGAAATTATGTCATTCAATAGTAACTTTAATTTTATTGTTTATGTATGGATAAATAGGTTTAAGTTATGTTATTCTGCATAATATATTTCCTTAATGAGACTTACACTATATTTTTTATGGGTTATTGTGATAATAATTTTTTTATAATTTATTACTGAATGACAATATAAATAAAAAAACTTTTGTTACGAACGTCGAATATATTCGTTTGTCTGTATAATAATCGGACAAGGTTATGATAAACTTTTGTTAAATGTTACAATGGGTCAGACCAGATTAACGTTGAATATGTTACGAAAAATTGTTTGAAATTAAAATTTAAGTGTTATGATGATAGGGTTACTAGTGTATGCCAATGTATATTACAATTACTGGTGTTAAGTGGTGAACTTTGTTAATGTACAGTTTATTCATGTGTAAGTTGTGTTAGTTTGTCGTTGTACATGATATTCTTAGTTTATGTTACGCTATGTTAGTGTTAGCTTTATTGATGTGAAACTTTATTACGTTTTGAGGCGTAATATTGATCTATTGATGTCTTGTTATGAAAATTTTACTGTTGTTAAGATTGTTGGTACTGTGTTAATGTTGGATCCAGTAATTGATTGGCTTCTATAGTTGTGTCTATGGTTTGTGTGTTGGACTATTATGTAGTCATTGATTTCAATGTGTACTATGCTATTGGTTAGCTTATTAATGTGATAAACTTTGTTACGTTATTTTATCAATCATTTGTATCAATGTATAAATAATTTTGTTTTCATGTAATGTTTATATCTTTAAATTTGATATCTCAAAAATACGAGTTGATCGAATAGATGTGGTTAATTTAATTATATGGATGTTTATTTGTGATGGTCTTATGTGATCAAGAATATTGTGTGTTGCAATGTTGATCTGCAATTTAGCTTTACAAGGATAAAACTTACTAGTTTGTATTATCTCTTTATGATTATTATTTGGTACTTTGTAAGATAGGGTGAACTCTTTGTTGAATTATTTTACCAGTGCTAATATAGTTGAGGCGCATTTTGATATGTTTAGAGAGGCTGTATTGACAAAGCGTGACTAAGTTACGTTTTTTGTATGTTATGTTAGTTACATTTTCAATGTTGGTAAGTGTATGAGCTTTTAGTGTAATTATTACAGTTTAGTTCAACGCTTAAGGAATTGTGTTAGGTTATCTTTGGTACATTATTTTCTTAGTTCATGTAACGAGTATTTTTAGCTTTATTGATGTGGAATAACTTTGTTTACTGTTAATCTATATCTTTCCGCTGCTCTGTTATAGTATAATTAGTCTCAATGTTGTGATAAAATTTAGTTTAATATTTATTCATTTTTAATGTTAAAAATTTACTATCTAAAGTTATTTTAGAGATACGCATGACAAAGTGTTGAGTAGGTTAATCGTTTTTTGTATTGCTTTATGTTAGTTTACTTACTGTTGTTAGTGATGTTGGTAACTTTGTTATGACGTTAACAGTTTATTCATGATTTAGGACGTTATTTTATCATGTGATCTAAGAATTATGTCATATGTTTTTGTATTATTATATTCATTATTTCAGATGAATGTCTAAAGTGAAGCTTTATTATAATGTGAAAACTTTTGTTACTTGTTGGTAGCATATTATTCGTGATCAGGGTGATTTAAGAGAAGTTTAGTTTTTATGTTTATGTTTATTCTCAAAAATGATACTTCGTAAAGTTTCTGATTTGCGATTATCAATAGATTAATTAGATCAAGTGAATGCTTGAGATGATGTACAGGAGATGTTTGCTGATTGATGGTGGTGTATATTTTTGATGTAGCTTGATTTATCTTATTTACTGCTTATTAATAATTACTATGTTCAAGCTGACATTTTTAGTAAAAAATCTTGCACTGGATTTTCAACGTATACGTTTGTTTAACAAAATTTAGTCAATCAATAGTTAGATCAATTTAGATCATTATAGTATATGGTTTTGACAGGAGTGTATGTGTAAGTTTTTGGGATGGTGTGTTAGATTTGACTGATATGTTACTGATTTATTCGTGGTTATGTTAAACATGACTAATTTTTAGTAAAAAATATTACTTAAATCAATTAGTCATCACAGAAGGGTACTAAGCGTGTGTTCTTGTTTTTACTGATTTTATGAAGCGTCTAGGTATGTAAAAATCGTAATATTTGTAAGTTTATAAACTAAAAAGAATAAGAATATTTTATTTATTTATTTTTTTTTTATTATATTTTATTTTTTCTTGATGGTTCTTAAAACCATTATTATTTTTTGATAATCTATCAGGCCCATAATAATCATATATTAAAAGACACCCAATTATTGTATCATTACACTAAAGTATTTAATAAACTCGGCACCTGCACTCAGAGCCGTGCACGTGCAGTTTGTCACCTTTTACTACCTTCTGAGTCAGACTCCTTTCTCCAATCTTTTCCTTCTTTATTCATCTTGCATCCTTCTTCATTCCTCCTTCGTCTTTTGTTTTGCACTCTGTTCTTTTTTTTCAGTCAGGACCTGCCCACTCAATTTCGTCCTTGACACCCCCATATACTGACTTATAACTCCTTCATTATTTTCGAGATCTACAGGCTCTATAACCTATATAAACATACTTAGACACCAATTATTGTTGTTATACAAAAGTTTATTAATAACTCGGGTCCATTGCTATAGTGCTCCCTAAGCACCTGGCCGGAGCCAACTCCTACCGAAATCCGTATGCTATTCTTTCTAGTAAATTCAACTCTGTAATCTTCCTCTACCAAATATTCAGTCCAATTACGTGAACACTTCGATGATTTAGACGAGGGTGGGTTCTCCCTTTCGGGGGACTCTCATCTGGGTGACGTAACCTCGTCGTAGATCGGTAGTGTTAACGTCACTAAAATCTAAGCATCCTCCAAATAATTTAACCGAATTACGATAAGCTTGTATAACCCATGGTAGATATTTATATAATTTCTTGAGCCTATTAGGACTGGAGCCGACGTGAGCTAAAATCGATCTCTCTTTCAAAGAATCGTATGCTCCTCTCGGTTTATTTCACCTATATTATAATATTAATATATATATATATATTTTATTTATTATATAGTTATATATATATATATATTTATTATATATTATTATATATATATGTATTAATTATGGTATTATTAGTATATATATATTATATTGGGTATTATATTTATAATTGTTGATATTAGTGAGGTATGTTATCAAGTAAAAATATTGGGTTTGTATATATATAAGGGATATTCGGAAATCAATAGGACGGAATTCGGGGCTGAACCGGAAGCGCCTTTGCTTGTGGAATCGTAAAACCGAAGTTGGAGGGCATATTAGTCTTGGTTCGGTTTGCTGGTCGGTTTTTGTGTGGTTTCGGAGCAGTATAGTCTGAACTCGTTTATTTTATTTTTAGAGTGGTGGGGAGTCGGGTAGGTCGATGCGTTTGTTGGGAAGCACAAATGGGTGCTCTCAGAGATCTGTAGATCTAACTTTCTTAGTATCACAATTTTTTGATTTTTGTAATAATAATAAATATAATAATTAATTTAATATTAATAGATAATGTAATTAATAATAATAGGGATAAAATAAATAATATAAAATAATGTGATGTGTGTTTGTTAGTGTGTCGCTACGGCGCGCGTCTCACGCGCTCTGTGGTGACGAATGTATTTACACGACGGCTGACTTAGTGCTTGCAGCGCCAGATAATAATAAAATAAAGAAATAAACATAAAATGAAAGAGATTTTGAAAGATCTTGAACAGAATGAGTATTAATTATATAGATAATAATAATAATAAATAAGTTATATAATAATGAAATACATGATAATAATATATAATAATGAGATGAAGTAATAATAAATAATGGAAGTGAATATATTATAATATATAATAATATTTATTAAGTAATAATGAATTAATAATAATGTAGATATACGAAATAAAATAAAATAAAAAATTAACATGTTATCAGTAAAACTACTTAACGTTATCTCGAAACACGTGTTCTTATCAGCTAACGCTGATAAGAACACTCAGAACGCAGGGAGCTGAAGTGGCCTCGTGCAAGTAGCCCCATCATTGCTACTGAAGTTGTAGATAATTATTACTGAAATGTGCGGAATGCATCTCCCTGAGTGCTGAATATTTAGTAATAAATTCTTTTTTATGCTTGCATCCAACTATTTTTAAGGTATTTATTTATTCTAAAATAAATTTACTTTCGCGTTTGTACAAGCATCCCTTTTCAAATGCACAAGGTGTCACTTTAATCATATTTTAATCTCCTTACTTTTTGATTATATATATGTTTCTTCTAGAACCATTATTAACGAAATTCTTTCCCTCATAAAGAGACTCAGAAGTTTCAGAGCAATTTCTTCACACAATCTTTTAAATCTTCCTCTTTCTTCCTTATCAATCATCATAATCAATTTTTATGGATTAATGTTTAATCTTTTAAAGTTTGATGGAACATTTCCCTTTATCATACTTTTGAATAATTAGTATTCAACTTGTAGTGTCGATTTTATGAGGTTTGAAAGGCGCATGATGGGACGCTTAAGTATAAATATTTTTTCTTTTATTTCTACTAATATATATATATATTATATATATATTATAATTATATATAATGATTAATATATTATATATATATAAATTTATTTTATTATTTACATATTAGTTTAGTTTATTTATTTTATTTTGCATTTCAAATGTCATAAATATTTATATTATATATATATATATATATATAATCAGGTTTGCGACATTATTAACCACCACGAATTCTTTAGTTGGCTGTGTGGCTTACCCAACATTATTAATAATATTTTATTTTTTACTTTTTGAATTAAGCCATGTGGCTGACTCACTAGGCTGACTCTTTCGATTTTAAATTTTACTGGTAGACCGATGTTAGTGAATCTGGCTGAATGATCCTTTGACTGGTTTGTTGGCTGGCTGCGTGGCTGACTGGCTTTGTGGCTGTAAGGCTGATTGGCTTACAGGCTGATCGGCTGCTGGCTGGTTGGCTTTTGCCACATCGCAGGATCAGCAAAGCTTGTCGATCGGCTTATTTTTTTCCTTTTCTTTTTGGTAAAGACTATAGTCTATCTACGCATTTATTCTCCAACTTTACGTTGGACATATGAGATCTAGGTGGTTTTGTTCATTTTATATTAATGTTTAACACGGACATTCTCATTATTTATATATTTGAATCAAACTTATGGCGAAACCCGTTTATCACTATTAATATACGGGAATGATGACATCAAGGGTTTTCTTTTAATGTCATATTTAATACATACTGTAGGTCATAATTATAATAATGCCTCAGCCACTTCATCTCATCATTTTACAGTTGGGCGTGAAATTTATTCGTTTTTTTTTCAAACCCCTTTTCACGATAAACGAAACTTTAATAGAAGAATATAAATAGACTCAAGAAGAAGAGCATAAGGGCAATCAAGAATAATAGAATAAAAATTAGACTAAATTTGCATTAATAATATTGGTACTCGTCTAATAATATATATATATATATATATATATATATATATATATATATATATATATATATATATATATATATATATATATATATATATATATATATATATATATATATTTCGCCGTTTGTTATGGGTAAATATATAAATATATATATATTTTTTTATCTCTGTGTTTATTTATATATATATTTCGCTTGTTACATAAAAAATTAGAACTCTTCTTTATTTCAGTATTTATTTCAATGCACAAATTTAGGAACATAAAATAAATATAAAATAATAATAATAATAATAATAATAATAATAATAATAATAATAATAATAATAATAATAATAATAATAATAATAATAATAATAATAATTATTAAAATTTAAATAATATATTGAAAATAAAAATAGAAATAAAATGGGTGAAACTAAAGAATACCTGCATGATATCCTCAAAACCAAGATAGATATAAGAAAACTGATAACATATATGGAATCAGGGCATGAAATTTAGAGAAAATGAAAAAAATACTTTTTTATTTTTTTCTATATCTCCAAAACTACATAGGTCAATAAGAAAACTAATAACATATTTATAATCAGAGTATGAAAATATGAATAAAAAAGATTTTTTTTTAACTAAAAGAATACCCAGGGTAAACCGCAAAGATGCAAAAGAGTCGGGGTCTCGGCCTCCTGGGGACGACGGGGTTGGACTATTTCCTTCTCTCCGGGAGGGCCCCGAACCCCCTGCTCATTTAGTGGCCGTAGGGTTCCTCCGCCTCGCTCTCTTACGGGGTATGGAAAATCCTCCTCTGTCCCAATCATCGGCCTTCGAGCCCCCAAAAGAATTTTATACGCTGATTCAAATATGTTATTAGTTTTCTTCTTACCTATCGTAGTTTTGAGATATAAAAAAATAAAAAATAAAAAGTTAAATTTTTTTTTCATTTTCCATACAAATTTCATACGCTGATTCGTATGTGTTAGTCAGTTTTCTAGACCTATCTTAATTTCATTAGACTTTATTTCATTTAAAAAAAATGTTCGAATAGATATACTAATAATAATAATAATAATAATAATAATAATAATAATAATAATAATAATAATAATAATAATAATGACACATATTGGGATTACAAGCGTCTTCTATAAAATATGATAATAATTAAAATACAATAATAATAATAATAATAATAATAATAATAATAATAATAATAATAATAATAATAATAATAATAATCACACACACACACATTAATAAATACCAATTCCATACACTTATCTCTTCGGGAAAACGAATCTTCGATGTAATAATAATAATAATAATAATAATAATAAATAATAATAATAATAATAATAATAATAATAACACTGGGTAACAAAAAATTTTTTTTGGAAAATCGTCCAGGGTTTTCCAGCGGAATTAGACTATTTGAGATGCGCTAATTCCGATAGACAAGAAATACACAATAATAATAATATAAAAATTTAAGTAAATCACGAATATGCATAATAATAATAATAATAATAATAATAATAATAATAATAATAATAATAATAATAATAATAATAATAATAATAATAATAATAATAATAATAATAATAATAATAATAATAATAATAATAATAATAATAATTCACATACTTACATTCATACATGCATACACATAATAATAATAATAATAATAATAATAATAATAATAATAATAATAATAATAATAATAATAATAATAATAATAATAATAATAATAATAATAATATAACACGAAAGTCTTTATCCTATATCCTGAAGAATATTGTTTAAGTTATTGAAAAGAATAGAAGTTATATTAGTGTGGCGGCATAGCCAAATAATCGTTCACTTTCAGACAGAAACACCAAAGTTAGAATAAAAGTTCATTTATATATATAGAACACATTCTGCTATATTGCCAAGCTGGGATACACCTATTGCACTAAATGGAAGGGGTCATCCAAAAATTACTTTCAAAATGTGGTCATTTTTCAATAATCGACAGTAAAATAAATGTTTTAGTGTTTATAATATGCATACAAATTGGTAAATAAGTAAATATTAGGTTTACTATATTGTTATATTTATATTCGGATTAAATATTATGAAATTACAATGATTTTTTTTATAGTAGGGTGTGCTGTGGAACGAAAATTTGAACGTTACCATTATATTTAATTAATATTGCAGCAGATCACTAACCATGACGAAGAGGATGCAATACGTTATCATTGCAGAATCAGAGGTATCAACTCCATCATCTCCTAAACAAATAGCTACTAACTGGTATTTGTGTGTCATTTGCCAAACAGATATTAACGAAAAGCTGACCTGCCCAGGAAAGTCAAAATTGAAAGATTCTGGAACTGGTTATAGAACACTTGCAGAAGATCTTGAGACGTTTGACAATGGAAAGGGACTACCTAGAACATTAAAGATTTGCAGACTTGATGAAGGTAGCGGCGTAGAAAATACATTGCGTGTGAATAATAATGCAATTTGGCATAAAAGGTGTCGAGACAATTACAATAAAACTAAACTAAACAGGATACTCAGTCGGGAACATACACAAGCGGGAATTGAGAAAGCTGGATCAAGTAAACGTCTGAGAACCTCTAAGCGCGTTGAAACTGTCGGTAAAGAAGAAAGCAACCGACACGTGTTTCTTTTGTAATTAATAGGAAAGACCTATATCAAGCCGAAACCTTTGGGTTGGACACTCGCGTTCGAAGTGCAGCGCTGCTACTGGAAGACACGAGTCTGCTTGCCAAACTAAGTGAAGGAGATATGATTGCCATTGAAGTGATATACCATTTAAAATGTCTTTGGTCACTGTATAACCGTGCAAGATCAAAGAAACAAGAACAAAACTATCTGGATGATAATAATGTACTGTTTTTGCGCAACTGAAAACTTATATTGAGGAAGCAGCACAGGATGAAACCATCACACCGGTGTTCAAGCTGTCAGACCTTGTAAAGTTATTCTATGAAAGACTACAGCAAATGTGCACAGATAATCAAGGAGTACATTCGACAAGATTGAAGGAGAAGCTTCTAGCTCAGATACCAGAATTAATCGCTTTCAAGATGGGTCGCGATGCATTGCTAACATTGGAAGAAGGTGTCGGTCAAGCACATTCAGATGCATGTGAAAAAAACAATGATACAAATGCAATATGTCTTGCGTGAGCAGCTAATATAGTCCGCCGTGATATGTTCGATGAAAACACTCAGTTCAATGGAACTTTCCAAAAGGGATGTCAGGAAAGATCGGTACCTAACACGCTGTTATCACTTGTGAGAATGGTAACTGATGGATCCAATATAATACAACAAAGTAATCATCCTCTTGGAAATCAAGCAGTGTTGTCTATCGCACAGTTGCTTAAATTCAATAGCGTGAAATACCAAAGACGTGTATCTGTGGCTCGACACAAAAGGAGTCACTAAACACCACTTCCTCTATATAGGAATTAGTGTCCATACTGCCACTCGCAGGCAGCACTTGGTAGATAAAATGTATGGGCTTGGATTATAGTTAAGGTTATATTATACATATATGTTACTATACATATATATATATATATATATATATATATAATAGAAGAAGTCCACCGCCACTGCAAGCACCTGATAGATAAAACTGTATGGCTTGATTAAGTATTTCCTACGATAGGGCAGAATATTTGCTGACCTAGAAACAATGAAATGTTTGCCGAGAAATATTGAATGTTGTGTCCTCAAATATACCAGGCGACGTTTTCAGCAAAGAACGCTACCGACATCACTCAGCGTTTAGCTGCAAGGACTGGATGAAAAAGTCGGCGTATAACGTTAATAACACAGTTAAACAAGATGCAGTAACTGTTAATGCTGATTGTCAAAGAAAAAAAAGAAGAAATACGGCGTAACACATCTGCTATGTTGCCCCTATCTCTGGAGCCTGCGCATTCCGTGGTGATGATACGTCATTGTATGGATGTGATTAAATGTGCGGTTCAGTACATCAACAGCGGACAGAAGCCAGTCATTACCTGCAATCAGCCATTCTTTGCCATTTGTAAACAAATACAATGGACTTGGCCAGAAATATACGGTGAATCTGAGATCGTTGTAATGGTGGGAGAAGTTCATCTTGAAATGGCCGCACTCAAGGCTGCAGGTCATTGGCTAAAAGGAAGTGGTTGGATAGATGTCTTTGAAAACGCGGCTATCGCAACCAGTGGAGTAGCGGACTCGTTTCTTAAAGTTTTACATGTTACGCGCATCAGGTTACAATAGCTAGCCTAGACATACTACTTCACAAGGCCTATGACAAATACATCGCATCTAATATCGAGAACCACTGGACATGTGGTGCATAAATATGTGCAGGACATCTCCTCAGTTTGAGTACTGGTTGGTAACCATGGAGTTGCAAGTGACTATACTAATCTTCATCAGATCCATTAGAGAAGCTAACATCGATCTGTACGTTGCGTCCTTGGATAAGTTAGCTCCATGGCTCTTTGCACTAGACTCTACACATGATTCCAGGTGGTTACCGGTTCACATCAAAGACATGATGTAACTGCAAATTAATCACCCAGATATTGCAATAGCATTCAAACAGGGCAAAATTGTCGTACACAAGACCAACCGTCCTTTTCTGCAATTTCGATAGACCAGACTCATGAACAAAATAATGAAAAGGTGAAAGGTGATTGATGGTGGTGTGAAAGGCCTCACCAATGATTATGTAGCGTTAAGAAGATGGATGGTGGCTGGTCGTGAGTTAGCTTGCATTGTTCAGGAATCCGAAGAAAATGTGAGTGATGTGAAACCAGCTAGTAGTTCACATCAAGATCAGGAACATCATGAACAAGTTAAGTTTCTTAAAGATGTCAAGGGGATCGTTGAAGTAATTGAAGATCTCGGGAACCTGTTCGACAAATCCGGCAATGAGCTTTATACTTTAACAACAAAAGACGTTGTGCATCATACAGTGGGTCAGGATGTAGCAAAAGCCAGACAGCTTGGTATACAACAGTATGAATCGTACGTGCGGGATCGGCTCCTGAACAGGACGGTACCTATAAGCTACGTCATCACCAGGAATAGACTTGGGCTCTTCCACAGTAGTGCACTGAAGAAGGTAACTGACATTAAGTTAGCGTTGGTGTCAGCAAAAAGTGACGCGCAACTTTTCTCAAAGTTGTACATTGCATGTCAGAGTCGAGAAAGTGAAGTGGATAATTTCTTCAGCCATGAAAATCAGAGCCAACCTCCATCTCTGGCAGTTGGAGGAAGAATGCGAACGTGCGCAAAGTCAGACGTGCTCCAATGTTTACTAAATGACCATTGCGTTATCGTCCGATCGGCCACACGTATAATCTGTAATTCTTGATGGAGCAGCAGTTGTTCAGATGCTAAAGCCAGGTACTTCCAAAACTTTTTAATACAGTAAACTAGTGTTCATTCCATACGTTAGAGGACAGCTCGATAAAGTCCAAAGGATCGATGTAGTGTGGGACGACTACCTTGGTGACAGCCTGAAGGCATCAACAAGGGAGTCTCGTGGAATAGGAGTAGGAAAACGTGTGCTCCCAAACTCGCCCTTACCAAAGAATTGGCAATCATTTCTCCGTGACAACAGCAATTAGATTGAACTTTTTTCTTATCTCATGCACGAGCAGAAAATATCAGCCTTGAAGGTAAAGATGCAGTTGTAACCGATGGTCAACACGTCAAGAGCTCTCCTCTTCGCGAAGATCTTTTCAGTCTTCAACCTTGCTCACACGAGGAAGTGGACAGCCGCATATTTGTCCATGCTGTAGATTGTATCAGTAAAGG
>JABUQX010041895.1:32500-63152 GCA_015478945.1 Trachelipus rathkii
TGATAACGTGCCCTGTTGAGCTGTCTGTAAAATCTTCGCATTTGAAGGAGTGGCTTATCAATTATATTATATATTATTCCCAATATTATACACCTGCGACCTAATATATATATATATATATATATATATATATATATATATATATGAGTATATATATATATATATACGTTATATATATATATATAGCAGATATATAAAAATAATATACAAATATATGCTTATTTTATGAATAAAGATACAATAACCTTAATATTGGTTGAAAAAAGGGCATATGTGATAGGTATCGGAACCTCTTCCATCGTACAAATATTTTTTTTTTTTTTTTTCATTTATCAATCATGGTTGAAATTTCAAGTTTTAAATTATAAAAAACTATAGAATAAAGAGGGTGAGACAAGAAGATGAAGAAGTGTTTTTAATTGTATAATGGTTTTAATTTTTTAACTTTTTTTTCATATTTTCAAGTTGCGAGTCTGATGAAGACGCATTAACATTGAAAGGTCTAACTTCTTTTAAATTTCAATATTCTTCTAGATGATTACTTTGTTAGAGGTTTCCGATACCTATCATATATGCCCTTATTTCAATTTCAGCATGGTTGAATAAAGTTTTAAATTACATAGAAAAAAAACTGGAAGAGAGAAACTTTTAAGATGTTTTCAAATTTTTTTTTTTGCAGGACA
Organism: Trachelipus rathkii; assembly: GCA_015478945.1. NCBI lineage: Eukaryota > Metazoa > Arthropoda > Malacostraca > Isopoda > Trachelipodidae > Trachelipus > Trachelipus rathkii. The sequence continues at coordinate 33,184 of JABUQX010041895.1, forward strand.
GAGTAGAAATCTTTAGATAGAATGGAGGGTAAAATGAATGAGATAGTCATGGTTGAGAATAGGGTCTCCCATCTTAGTATAAGCTTTCTAAGAATGAGTGCATACTTCCGAAAGAAAGGATTGAGGTGGGTAGTCAGAGACTAAACAGTTTACCAAGACAGGATGCAAGCTCGAAAGCACAAGTTTTGAGAACCAACAGGAGGGACACAATCAGAACCAAACGTTTTCTTGTATTAAGCTCGGGGATCTGAAATAACATCATTAGCTTAAATTTAAGGTTAGAATGAGTTTAGTTAGGTTAGGTTAGGGTTAGATTAGGTTAGAGGAAATTAAAGGAAAAATGTCTGAGTAAAGAGTTTTCAGCTTTGCCAAAAGGTAAGAGCTGGTGATACCAGAAGAAACAAGAAGAAGGAAAGAGGAGATAGCAAAGTTGAAATTGACATATTTTTTTTGGCAAAAGGCCAGAAAGTTTGAAGAGGGGGCAAATAGAATTTTATGCATATGTTGATAAATGATTTTAAGTTTTAGTTAAATTTTATAAATAAGATTTCAACCCTCACTTAAGGGGAGAGGTAAAGGAAGCAAATAAATAAAAATAAAGACAAAACAAAACATGCTTAAGTAATCAAGTCTTACCTTACTAAAAGGAAGAAATCATGGTATTCTGACGTTTCAGTTAAACCCCTTCGATACTTGGGCTTCAACTAGATGTATATAGAGATCTCTCTTTGAAGGACACACTCAAACTCATCCTTTATGTTGAAGTTTAGGAAAAAATCTATAATTAAACTTGTAGATCTAGCGTTAGTTTATATTGAAAGGAGAAGATCAAAATGCCGTGATCACTCTTCTCTCTCTTCCAATTAAACTTTGGTTTGTTGGTTAAATTTTTTTCTTGCTTTTGACTGCAATGTTGCCAAGTGATATTTTTAAGGTTCATTTAATCAGATTTTGACATTAATTTTTATTATAAATTTGGGGCTGGATAATTATTTTTTTATATAGTATGGCAAAATTATTTGTGTATTATTTTAATTTATTTGAGGAAAATATTAACAGGAATAACTTGAAAGATTATTACATCTTTAACTGAGAAAGGAGTTTTATTGCTATAGAGAATAAATTTTGAACGATTATGGAATGAAATATAGATAACATGAGTTTTTATAGTTTGAAGGAAACGGCTGCATCTCTGTGACGAATACCTTGAGATCAAACAGAGTTAAACTAAGGTTTATGATTTTTCAAGGTTCATGATTTTTAAGGTTTATGATTTTTTAAGGTTTATGATTTTTAAGGTTTATGATTTTTTAAGGTTTACGATTTTTCAAGGTTTAGGATTTTTAATTGAAGGAAATGTAAATGAAAAATATGTTCGCCTCCATGACAGAGAGAATCACCTCGGCTATGAGTTTTTGTATGACTTCAAAGAAAACCAAAGAAGCGCGATCTAAATGAAGTCTGCCCAGTTAGGTTAAATTAAGTTAGGTTAGTTTAGGTTAGATTAGTTAGGTTAGGTTAAGTTAGGTTAGGTTAGGTTAGGTTAGGTTAGGTTAGGTTAGGTTAGGTGTTAGGTTAGGTTAGGTTAAGTTAGGTTAGGTTAGGTTAGATTAAGTTAGGTTAAGTTAGGTTAAGTTAGGTTGAGTTAGGTTAAGTTAAGTTAAGTTAAGTTAAGTTAGGTTAGGTTGTTAGGTTAGGTTAAGTTAGGTTATAGGTTAAGCAGCACCAAGGTGAAAAAAATTATATCAAAGCCGAAGTCGAAAAATTTCCTGCTTAAAACTTGAAGACATAGAAATGGATACAGAGAGGCAAAGATGGTCGAAGGAATTCAGAGTTGGGATGGGTTTAACAGAATAAATAAAAGAATTGATAGTTAAATAAAGATTTAGTATAATGGGATCATCTCCAAAACGAACAAGTATTCGAACAGAGAGCTCCATCATCTGTTCAAATTATTCTTATTAAAGAAATATAAGATGAATAAATCAGCTGCATCTTGAGAATTAGAGGAAAGTCATTGGAGGTGGTAAACATTTAATTAAGTCACGCAAATATTGATTTCAGAGGAAAGAGATGAGAGTCTCTATTTCCGAGTTTCGATATTTGAAATATTAAGAATATAAACAATAGAATTTAGAAGTAAATAAATAGAACAATAGAATTTAGAAGTAGGTTGACAAGATGACCGAAGCCACGAGATAGAAAAGCGTACTTTATCTCGAAGTTAATTTTGTTGTATTAAGAATACAGGTGTTTTGCAAATACTATGAGGAAATAGATTGGTAATAAATAAACAAATATTGAAATTCATTAAAAACGTCAATTAAGACACCTAAACAATTATTATAAATTCTCCGAGTTAAAAAATCTAGTTTGAAACATATGTATTATTTCAAATGCCGAAAATACCGTAAAAAACTCAATTAAAAATACCAAATAATGTCAAATGTTGAAATGTAGGAAAATTATCGTGCGTTTAAGGAGGTTGCTAATTTGTATATTGTGAAATAAGAAAGCTAGACTTGAAGTTATGATGTTCTATTAAATCGGTATTTCTACAACTAATGGAATATATTAATTCGGTATATGTACAACATATATGAGTTGAAAATTTCCTAAAAAAAGCATCAATGTCTAAACACCAGACTAGTATATGAAACGGTCGCGCTTTTCTGCTTGAAAAGATGCCTTTCATGATGAACAACATTATTTGCATGGCACATGCGAAAATACCGTTAAGAAACTCAATTTATAGAGACAAATAATTTCAATTGATTAAGACTTAAAATATCTGCATCTGATTACTTGGAAGGAAAAATTAAAGAAAAGCGTAATTTGAGAAGTTGAAATTTTTTAAACAGGATTTGCAACAACTAATGAAATATTGATATAAAACAAATATGAAATTCATTAAAAATAAAAGTTAAAATCCACTAAAACTATAATAATTGTAGTAGTAGTAGTTTTTGAAAAGCAATTCAATGAAACAATTATTTTTCAAATGCTGAAAATACTAATAAACTCAAATGTAAGATTAACCAAATAATTCAAATGTTGAAATGTAGGAAAGACTCGTATACTTTAAGGAGTTCTAAAGTTTGTAATTAGTAAAATGTAAGTAAAAAGCGTATATTTACAGGAAGAGAGGAGTTTTATTAAAACAGGTCATTAAAATGAAATATCTTGGATCATAATAACATAATGAAATGTTATAAAAAAATTTCTTTAATGAACTGGACAATAAAACATTAATAAAAATTCTCGTTAAATTTTATGAAGTAATTTTAGACTTACATTGAAAATGATTATCTGTTCATAATGCTGAAAATACGTTAAAACACTCAATTTAAGCGATTACAAAATGAATTGGTCAAATGAAGAGGTTAAAGAAAATATCGTGAACTTTAAGAAGTTTCGAAATTTTATAATTAAAAATATACATCGAAAGCGGAATCTTAGAAGTTATAATTTTTTTATTAAAACAAGTTCTCACACGTAATCGAAATATCGAGTATTATATTAAATACCGATGAAAGATTACATTATAATAAAACTCAGTCTCCTGTAAAGTAAATTTTGCGCTTTTCGTTGGTTGAAGAGGTCATTTCAAATGAAAATACGTTATTTATTCTATTCATGGGATAAATATCATTAGAAATAAATGTATTTTTTAAGAATACGGAAAATAATAGGGTGTGAAATATTAGAAAAAATGCGGTACTATTTAGAGTTCTAGAATTTGTAATGTAAATTTAAAGAAAAACGGTATATGTGTTTAGAAGTTAAAATTATTATAAACAGTTTTTTACTTGACATAAAAATATTTGTTATAGTTAAAGAATCAAGATATGAAATTTCAGTATAACAAACGCAAATTAAGACACCCTAACACTATTCTATATGAAATTTCACATTTCTGCTTTTTGAAATGCCATTTCAATGAACACATTATTTTCAAATGCTGAAAAAAAACCCGTAAAAAACTCAATTTAAGGATATACCAACATAATTCAAAATGTGAAATTTAGGAAAAATCGATTTAAGAGTTTTAAATTGTAATGTGAAAATTAAGAAAAAGCGTATTTTATCACTTAAAATCTTTTTTCATTAAAACAGGTTTTGTCAACAATTAATGAAATATGGTTCTTAATTAATAAAAGAGCAAATTTTGATTGTATTCACATAATAGCAATTTTAAACAAATAGAAATAACCCAGTAGGAAATTTGTATTTATTTCAGATTTCAACTGAAACATATTTTCAAAAGCTGAAAAAACCGTTAAAATTGTTTTCATGAATTCCAAATTAATTCAAATGTTGAAATATAGGTAAATAACGTCCTTCTAAGAGTTCAAAATTCGGTGAGTATTAAATTAATAAAGAAACACGTATCCGGATAAGAGGTGGACCGGTTTCTACAACAAATGTAAAATTTACCTTTTGGTATATAATAAACAAAAATTATTGAAATTTCATTACAAAAACTCAATTTTAAGACATCCTAAACTATTAATAACTCGCTTTTCTGCTGTTTAAACATCTTTCGCAGAATGAAGACATCATTAATTTCAAAACGAAATAATCCGTCTATATATTTTTTTTTGTGCAGAGTTCAAAAGTAATATCAATTTTTCTCTATAAGCAAAAATCGTACTGTTAAGAGTTCCAAATTTGTAATCGTGAAAATTAAGAAAAAAGCGTAATTAGAAAGTTAAACCCTTTTTTTTAAAAGCAGGTTTTTGCCAACTCTGAAAATATTGGGTACATATAGAAACGATAATATTGAAAATTTTCATAAATAAAGTACAATTTAAGACACCTAAAACAATGTATAAATTCTCTTTCCTGCAAGTCATGGCAATTCATGAAACACATTATTGTTCAAATGCTGAAAAATACCGTTAAAACTCATTTTTAATATAAAATAATTTAAATGTTTGAAAATGTAGGAAAATCGACTTTTCAAGAGTATAGGTTGTAAGGAAAATTTTAAGAAAAGCGTAAGTTTTAGAATTAAGTTTTTTATATTAAGGCGTATCAACAACTGAATAAAATATTTGAAAGTAAATAAACAAATATTGGGAAAATTTTAAACAAGTCAAGTTGAAGACACCTAAAACCATTAATAAATTCTCTTTCTGCATTTAAGAAAGTTGCCATTTCAATGAAAACGATATTTATTGTTTCAACATGCTGAAAAACGTAAAAAACTCGATTTACATTACCAAAATAAGTTCAATGTTGAAAATTAAGGAAAAAATCTGTACTTTAAGAGTTCTAAATTGTAATGGTGAAATTTAAGAAAAAGGTATTTAGAAGTTATAAATTTATTAAAACAGGTTTCACAACTAATGAATATTCGGTATATAAAAACAATATTGAAGATTTCATTAAAAAAAGCGTCAATTAAGACAGCTAAAACTATTAATAAATTCGCGTTTCGCATTTTGAAATGGCATTTCAATGTAACACATCATTATGTTTTTCAAAGTGGGAAAATTCCAGCACGTTAGAAAACGAAGTTTAGAAGTTCCAAAAAAATTCAATGTTGAAAGAGAAAAAGAGTGTAACCTTTAAGAGCTTCTAAAAATTGTAATTGTGGCTGAAATTTAAGGAAAAAGCGTAATTTTAAGAATGATGTTAAATCATTAGTTTTAATTAAAGACCAGAGTTTGGCTCAACTGGTAAAAATTACGGCGAGGAAAAAGGAAAGTGTTGTTGGATATATTTATTAATGAATGTAATTTATGAAAACGTCATTAAAATTTCTAAATCTACGTTATCGGGCCATGCATTCACTGAAAGAGACATATTCTAAAATATTGCCATTATATAATTGTGTTAATCTTTAAGATTACCAAATAATGTCAAATTTTGGAAAGATCTAGGAAAAATCGTACTTTTCAGAGTTCTAAATTGTAAATGTGAAAAAATTCTAAGAAACAGCGTAATGATTAGAGGAAGTATAAATTTTTATCTAAAATAGTTATTTAAAAGACTTTTTGGGTCTTTTAATAAGTATTAATTCTTACACAAAATTATTGAATGTTAGTGAATAGAAGTCTGTTTTTGAGCATGTGAATGGTGTTGATGTGATATTATGGCTTAGTATAGAAAAATCAAAAATGAAATTTATAGTACTCAGTGAAAATAAAAAATTAAACAAAAGAAATTTCATTAAAGGTTTTATAAAATGTAAATACCTGGGATATATAAGCCAATTTTTTATTTTATTTCAAAACTTAAGTAAAAGTAATTTTTAGCCACTAGACAATTTGACTGAGAGACGAAACAAAAATTTGCAAAATTCCCGAATCGATAATGTGAAAACAGACAACATTCGTCACTGACTGAAAATTGAGAATGCAGATAGTAAGAATAAGAAGATCAGGGTTGGTGTAAAAGCTCTGTGGCATTTGAGTTTCTGATTAAAACAGGATGTAAGGTTTTGAGATAGTACGGTAGTGTTCGACAAATTGAAATTTAGGATAAAGATCGCGAGTATTACTGAATTTAATTTACTATGATGACTATTTATCGAACAAAGCGGAGGATTTTAGAAGGCGAGAACTTTTTATTATTTGGAGAAACAAATTTTCAAATAATAAAACATATGGGATATAAATAATTAGAAACAAACATTCACCCTTAACAAGACTACCTAAGAACCAATGGAAAATTCCGTTTTCTGCTTTTTTGAAATGCTAGTTTAAACATGTAAACACATTAATCATTTTGCAAAAATGTCGTGAAAATACCAGTTTAGAAAACTCACAATTTAAGCATCCACAATAATTTCAAAGTGGAGATGATTTGAAACAACTCGTACTTTTTAAGAGTGTCTATATTTTGTAATGTCAAAGGATTACACGAAAAAAGCGTAATTTGAGAAAGTTAATGAATTTTTTTATTCAAAGCAGAGTTTGCTACACTAATGAACAATTTGGTAGAAAAAACAACATGTTGAAATTTCATCTAAAAAACGTCAATTAAGACAAACTAAACATAAATGAATTAAGAAAAGCACAATTAAGTGTGGATGATTAGCATTTACAATGAAATCCCAGTATCGGCAAAAAAATTCTTATCAATTTCTCGGACTTAATTGTAAAGATCTAACAAAGTTAGAAAATTATTATTAAAATTAGAACAATCGGTAACTTTTAAGAGTTCGAAAGTTGTAATATGATGATTAACAAAACCGTATAATATTAATAATGAAGTTTTTCTATTCAAAAAGCAGGTTTTACACTAAGCATATAGTTGTATATATAATTTATTGTCGCACTAACTACATCAAAACGTCAAATTTTAACTTGATAACGATATTAAAAATTTAGCTTTCACTTCATTTTGCAAATTACTATTATCAATAATACTTTTTAAAGATATGCTAAAAACATTACGTGACAAACTCAATTTAAAAGATTAACAAAATATGTTACACATTTGAAATTTTATTATTTTAAATCTGGAAGAATGTACCTAAGTGTAATATTTTTAAAATGCGCATTTATCTATATAAGGGTTTTTCTAAATATTTTAATAGGATGGAAAAGAAATAGTTTGCATATTTAAAGAATTTCAAACATAAAAATTAGTATTTTAAAGATAATTGAAGAAACCTAAAACTATTACATACGAAGGTTCGCTTTCTGCTATTTTGTGATACTCTATTTCAATGAATAACAATAAATTTGTCAAAGCTAAAATGACCCAGTTAAAACCAATTTCGAATCTAGCCCAATAAACTTCAATTTGAAAGTTAGAGACTAAAATCGGTTATAATGAGTTCTAAAGTTGTAATGTGAAAAATTATTAGAAAAAAGAGAATTGTTAAAGAACCTAGAAACGAAAAACTTTATTATTAAGAGATTTTTCACAGAAGTTTTGATTATCTTGTATACTATTAGGTACGAATATGAAATTTTATGACAAATTCCGTTTTAACAATATTGTCAAATTTTCTTTCTGCTTTTGAGGATGAACGTATCTTAATTAATAAAAGAGATTTTCTAATTGTTTTTTCTTTTGAAAACTCAATACTTAAGAAATAACCAAATATTGGAAATGTGGAAATTTAGAAAAAGTCTGTAGGCTAAGAGTCGAAATTTGTAACTGTATTAATTAAAGTAAAAAGCGTAATGTTCAGCGGCATATTCTTTTATGAAAACAGGTTTTTGCCGCTATTGCCATCTTATATAATACAAATAACAAATATTGAAAATTTCGCATTAAGAAAACGTCAAAATCTTTAAGAACCAGCTAGAACAATCTAATAAATTCTCTTTTCTGCTTTTAGAAATTGCATTTCAGTGAAAACACATTATTTTTTCAAATGCGAATAATACAGTTATACAACTCACATTTAAGATTTACAGTGAGTGAGGTATAGTTTGAAGTGGGAAGATACGTCATTAAGAGTTTCACCAATGGGTTTGTAGGAGGTGATAGAATTTAAGAAAACCAGGTCACTTGAGAAGATTATAATTTTTATTCAAACAGTTTACACTACGATATAGTCGGTATATGAAAAAATATAAGAAATCTTCATTTGTGAATGAAAACAAATTTAATATCACTAAAACCTTAATCGTAATTCCCCTTCTGCGTTTTTGAAATGCTTCAATGAACAAGGATTTTTCAATTGCTGAAAAGTACGATTAAAAACTCAACGTTTCATGAGATTCACTCAAATAAGTTAAATGTTGTAAATTATAGGACAAAATCGTACTTTTAAGAGTTTCTAAATTTTAATGTTGGATAATTACAGAATGCGTAATCTAGTATGTTAAAGAAGTTTAATAATATTACAGTTTCAACAGCTAATGATATAATTGGTATAAGACAAATAGTATGAAATTTCATAAAAACGTCGAATTTACTGACACAACGCTAAAACTTATTAATAAATTGGCTTTTGCTGCTGTTGAAATGTGCATTTCATGAACACATTAATTTTTCAAAAATTTGCTGAAATATTACCGTTAAAAACTTTTTCGAGAATCTTAAGAATATCGCAAATACTCTTCTAAATGTTGAGGAATTAGGAAAAGATCGTACTTAAGACGTTCTAAAAATTTGTAAGGTGAAAGGGTAGGCAAAAGCGTAATTTAGAAGTTACATAGTTTTACTAAAAACTTAGGTTATTCCACAACCTATCTAAGAAGATATTCGGCACACACACATGACAATATATGAACTAACTTTCATAATAACGTCAATTCTATGTACAGTGCGCGGATAAACCTTTTAAGATATAGGAGTCGTTCTGCTGGTGTGAATTACGGCATTTCATACAATGAACACATAGTTTGTTCGAAATGCTGAAATATACCGTAAACAACTAAATTTTAGATCATATATCAAATATAGTGTCATGAAGTGTCTGAAATTTGGGAACACCGGTTACTTTTAATGCGTCTAAATTTGGAATGTGGTAAATGACGTTCAAAAGCGTTAAGTTTTTAGAAGTAATAATTTTCATAAAACAGTCGTTTTCATCAACAATTGAAGTACTTGTTTGGTATCAGGATAGTGAACAAGTTCGGAAGTCATTACATAAAGCGCAGTTGAAGACAAAATAAAAACTATTAAAAATTTACTTTTCAGTCTGGTTCGAAATCTGCATTTCTCATATGTATAATCATGGTTAAGGCTCACATCGTATACATTTTCATATTTAAAGAATTACCAAAATAATTTCAAATGTGAAATTTAGGAAAAAACGTACTCTAAGGAGTTCTAAATTTGTAAATGTGAAAATTAAAGAAAATAAGTAAATTTTGAAGTTAAACTATTTTAATTAGAAACTAAGTGTTCTAAAAGCAAGACAATTGTTGGTATATATAAGAACAAATGGTGCAACATTGCTTAAAAAGGTGTATCTATATGAACATTATAGCACAATAGAAAAAATACACATGCTTTTAAAATTGCATGTAAATCAACATTCTTACTATACCTTGGGATGCGTAAAACTCAATTTAAAGAATTCTTACAAATAATGTGGAGTAATATTTGAACAGTTTAGTGAAAAACCGTACTTTAAGAGTAAGGTTATTGTATAACCTGAAAATTCAGAAAAACGAGCGTAATGTTTAGAGTAAGAATTTTTTATTAAACAGGAAGTGTGCGATCTCAGTAATGAATGTTGTACATACTGTATATATAAAGATTTTCATACAAACGTCAATCTCAAGTACACCGGTAAAAGGACACATAATAAATTCTATTCTGCTTTATTGACAATTGCATTCAATGAAACAACAGATTTTTTCACTGCTGCGAAATATACGATTAAAACTCTAATTATAGATTAACCTAGAAAAATTCAATGTTGACAAATTAGGACCAAATCCTAATATTTCTAAGAGTTCTATAATTTGTAAGGAAATAATATAGAAAAACGTAATTATGAATTAATTTCTTTATTGAAAAAACAGGTTGTCGAAAAACTAATGAATATTGGTAGGATTAAAACAATATGAGAAATTAAATTGAAAAAGCTATATTAAGACACCTAAAAACAATTAATAAAATTTCCTTTCTGCTGGAAGAATAAAAAGGGCCATATTTTTGTTCAAAGCTGAAATCCGTAAAAACTCAATTTTAAGATTTTACCAAATTAATTTCAATCAGTTAAAATTATGGAAATAATCGTACTTTTTTAAGACTTCTAAATTTGTAATGTAAATATTTAGAAAAAGCGTAACTTTAAAGTTATATTTTGATATAAACAGTTTCACAATAATGAAAGAGTTTCGTTATAATTGACAATGGGAATACAAATATTGAGAAATTTCATAGAAAAAATGCGTAATTTAGGAGACCCCTAAAATTAACTAAATCATAATTCGCTTTCTGCTTTGAAATTGCATGTGCAATGAATACATCATTATCTTTTCAAATGCTGGAAAATACCGTTAAATAACGTCACATTTATAAATATCAAGATAATTCACATGGTGGAATATTGAGATGTTTGTGGATGTTAAGAGTGATGTGATGAATTTGTAATGTTGAAAATCTATGGAACGCTAATTATAGAAGTTATTAATTATTTCTAAAACAGGTTGCACAATAAAAAGTCATCGGTAATACTAAAAAAGCAAATACTCCCTAATTTAATAAAAATACATCAAATTCAGACACGATAAACACAAATAACAAAACGGTGTTTCACTTATCTGCTTTTGAAATTGCATTCAATAAACACATATTGAAGTAAAAATACCTTAAAAACACAATTTTAGGAATTACCAATATTCTCAAATAGTTGAATATTAGAGGGAAACTCGTACTTCAATAAGAGTTAGTAAAGTTTTGATTAAGCTTGAGAATTTTAAGATATATACGCTTAACTCTGTTAAAGTAATATTTTTATTAATAACAGTTTTCAACCAACTAATGAAATATTTGTACGGTAGTAATGATAATATCTGCTTTTTCATAAAAGCATGTTCAATTAAGACACTAAAACATTAAACTTCGCTTTCTGCTTTTGTTGAAAGCATTTTCAATGAAACACATTATATTTCAAATGCTGAAATATCCGTAAAAATCAATTTTAAGAATTACCACATAAATTCAAAATGAATTTTAGAAAAAAAATCTGTATCTATTTTAAGAGTTCTAAATTTGTTAAGTGAAAATTATGCATAATATTAGAAGTTAAAAATTTTTATTTAAAACAGGTTTCGTCCCCAACCACCGAATATTGGATATAAAAAACAAATATATAGAAATTTCATCAAAAAAATTCAATTAAGACACCTAAAACTAGTAATAATCACTTTTTGTTCTTTAAATGGCATTTAAAGCAAAACACATATAGTTGTCAAATGCGAAAATCCCGTTAAAAAAATAAGAATTGTATAAGATTTACCAAATAATTTTAAATGTTGAAATTTAGGAAAAACGTACTTTTAAGAGTTCTAAATTTGTAATAGTAAAATTAGCAAAAGGCAATATTATGAGGGAGTAAATTTTTTTTATGGAAAGGGACATCGAAAGTAAGTTAAAATTTTAGGTAAAAGTGAAAACGCATATACTTTGAAATTTCATTAAAGAAAGTCAATTCTACAGAACACCGACAAACATATTAAAGTATTTATTATTTATAATATCAATAAGATTTGTCATAATACACAATTATTTCAAATGCATGAAAAATACAGTTAAGAGCTCAATTTTAAGATTTACCAAATAATTAAATGTTGAAATTTAGGAAAACGCGTACTTTTAAGAGTGTCATCTTATCTTAGATTCGTGGAAAAATTACAAAATAAGCGTAATGCGATAGAAGTTATAATTTTCTTAAAACAGGTTTAACACAACTAATTGAAATATCGGTACATATTAAAAACAATGTTAAATTATTATCAAAAAACGTCAATGAACTTACACCTAAAACTAATGATATAGAATTACGCTTTTCTTATTTATGATGCCTCTCAAGAAACACGTATTATATTTTGCAAATGCTGAATACCGTTTAATATAACTCAATTCATTCAGAATTACCCGAATAAATCTCAAATATTGAAATTTAAGGAAAAGCATACTTTTTAGAGATTAAATTTGTAATTGTGAAACATTAACGAGAAGGCGTAATTTTAGAAAGTTAAGATTTTTAAATTAAAACAGTGTTCCCACAAGTATATCAAAATATGAGTATAGGCTAATAAAAATACTGAAAATTTCACTAAAAAACGTCAATTTTAAGACACTAAATCCTATTGATGTATAAATCACATTTTACGCTCTTTTGAAATGCATTTCTATGAAACACATTCTATCTACGAAATGCTCAAACACCTATCCGTTAGAAAATACTACAATGTTAAAGATTGACAAATAGTAATTTGTCAAATTTAAATTAGAAAATCCGTACTTTTAAGAGTCAAATTTGATAATGTGAAAAATTTAAGAATACAACGTAATGTTAGGAGTTAAAATTAATGTTTTATTTAAAAAAGCATTTCACAACGAGATATGAAATTGCAAATAAAGCAAAAAAGAAATTCTTCATACAAAACGTATCAATATTTAAGAATACTACACGTCTCGTTTTCTAATTATATAAAAAAGGCGTTTTTGAAATGTGACATTTCAATGAAACGACATTATTTTTTCAAATGCTGGAAAAACCGTAAAATCTAAATAAGATAACACAATAATTGTCCATAATGTCTGACCACATTATCAGGAAAATTCTAGAACTTTAAGAGTTCTAAAATGTGCAATGGTCGAAAATTTAGAAAAAAGGTAATTTTTGATGAAAGGTAAATTTTATTAAAACTAGAAATGAACTATTGAAGGAATTTTCTCAAGTTATAAACAATAATGGAAAATTCATAAAAATAATTTATAGTAAAAAAACTATTATAAATCCTTGTGATTTCGTTTGGACCCTTATTTTTTAATGAAAACACATTAGTTATCATTTCTTATAATGCGAAAATACCGTTAAAACTCCATTTAAGATTCACCAGAATATTGCAAATGTAGAACATTTAGGAAAAATCTCTTGTTACTTTTAAGAGGTATAAATTTTGTAAGTAAAATTTTTAAGAAAAGGTAATTGTATCAGAAGGTAAATTTGGTTATTTATAAATACATGGTGTTTTACATCTAGAATGAAATAAGGGTGGTTAATAATATAAACATAAGTAATGAAATTCATTGAAAACACGTCAGAGGTATAAGACACCTATAAACTATTAACAAATTCGCTTTATTGCTTTGAATTGCAATTCAATGAAACACATAATGTTTTCAATGATGAAAATACCGTAAAAACCAAATTTAAGATTTACCCAAATAATCTATGGAGAAATTAGAAAAATCGTACTTTTAAGAGTCTAAATTTGTAATGTGAATTATAAGAAAAGCGTAATTTTAGAAGTTTAAAATTTTTTACTTAAAACAGAGTTTCACAACATGAAATATTTGATATAAAAACAAGATATGAAATTTCATTACAAAACGTCAACTTAAGACACCAAAAAAGAAGTGAAATTCAACTTTTCAGCTTTTGAAATGTATTTCAATGAAACATTTATTTTTTCCAAATGCTGAAAATACCGTTAAACACTCAATTTAAAGATTTTCCTGTAATTCAATGTTTGAAATTTAGGAAAGGATCGCTCACTGTTTAAAAATTAACATGATGTAAAAATTAAGAAAAAGCGATAGTTTGTAGAAGTTAGAAATTTGTTTATAATATACGAGGTTCACAACTTATATACTGAAAATATTTGGTAAAGTAAAACACAAAGATGGAAATGTCATAAAGAAACGTCAATTTTAGAGGACACCTAAAGACTATTCAATAAATTCGCTTATTCATGCTTTTTGAAAGCATTTTCAATGAAACACATTAATTCTTCAAATGCTGAAATCCCGTTAAAAACTAATTTTAAAGAATTACCAAATATTGTGCATAAGTTAATGGCTATGGAAAATATCGTTACCCGTTAGTTGAAGAGTCTAGAATCGGGGGTATGTGAAAATTAAGAAAAGCGTAAACTTTTAGTATAGTTGAAATTTTATTAAAACAAGGTTTCGAAGTAGGAAATTATTTGATGGATATATATAAAAACAAAATATACAAGATTTCCATTAAACAACGTCATTTAAGACACGCGAATAAACAATTAATAAATTGTCTTCATTTGGTCTGCTTTTATGAAAATTGCATTCAATGAACCACATTATTATTTTCAAATTTCTTGAAAATACCGTTAAAAATCAATTTAATAAGTTGAGGAAAACATTTCAAATGTTGATAATTAGGAAAAATCGTCCTTTTAAGAGTTATCTAAAATTAGTAATGTGAAAATTAAGAAAAACAGTAATTTAAGAAGTTAAATTTTTTTTATAAAACAGGTTGTCAAAAACTAATGAAATATTTGGATATATAAAAACCAAAGAATCGAAATCTCTATGAGAAAAACGTCAATTTATAAGACAGCCTAAAACTAATTAGAATAAGAAATCTCTTTTTGCCTTAAAATTGATTTCAATGAAACATTATTAATTCTTTTCCAATCCGAAAATTGACGTTAAAAACTCAATTAATTTAACGTCTAAGTATCAGAATGTTGTGGAGGAAAGTACCTTTTAAGAGTTCTATAATTGTAATGTGAAATTAAGAAAAAAGCGTAATTTAAATTAACAATTTTTTTTTTAAACAGGTATTCACAATAATGAAATATTCGTATAAAAAAAAATTTATTTTTTTTTTTTTTTTTTTTTTTTTTTTATTTTTTATTTTTTTTTTTTTTTTTTTTTTTTTTTTTTTTTTTTTTTGATTCTGTTATTTTGTTTTTTTCTAAATTCATTAAAAAAAAAGTCAATGGTAAAACTCCGCAAACAACCTTTTGGAGGAGGTAAGGCTGCTAGGTTTACTGCTTTTTGAAATTTTGCATTTCAAGTGAATAACATTATGGTTTTATCAAATTGCTGATAGATACGTTAAAGAAATCAATTTTAGAGATTTCCAAGTAATTTCAAATTGTATTGTGAAAAGTTAAAAATAGCGTACTTTTAAGACGTTCTAATTGTAACGGAAAATTTAAGAATAAAGCGTCATGAGTGAAGTTAAAATTTTTTATAACAGTAGTCTTCTCGACCTAGAAAATCAGCAATAGCTCTTCGTAACAACGTAAAAAAAATTTGTAACATGTCCATGATAAAAAACGTCAAATTTAAAAGTTCAATCGATGGCAATTTAAATTCGCTTCTTTCTGCTTTTTGAAATTCTCGATTGAATGAGAAAGGAGCATGATTGTTTTCAAATGCTGTAAATGACCGTTAACAAAACTCAATATAAGAATTATGCAAATATTAGCTCCTCTGGAACATAGGAACAATACAGTAACTTGTAAGAGCTATCTAATAATTTGGAATGTGGAGATGTTAAGAAAAGCGTACTTTTAAAGTTAGAATTTTTTGGTTGAGGTTATACACAAAATACCAGGTTTTTTTTTAAATATAACAGAGAAACGTTATAAACACGACTAAAACAAGTAGGGTTGAATCCTGGTATCAGGATCGAAAATTTAATTGTACATCTTTAAATACTAATTATAACAAATGGCTGTACCGTTCAGCTTTTACTGAAATGCATTTCAAGATAAGATCGCCTCCTCGAGTACAAGAAGAAGATACTTCTTCAGAGGAAAGCTCATCTGAAGGTTTACCATTATCACTGCAACAAGTGAAGAAGGTAGGAAAATTGGTATTGGTTTTAAGAGTTTTAAAGTTTGGAGTGTGAAAATTGAAGAAAAGCGTAATTTTAGAAAATATTAACATATTTTTAGATATTAACAGGTGTTCTACACAACTGTACAGAAAGTATGGTGTATATTGAAATAACAAAAATTGAATCTTCGATTTTAAAAGAGTCCATTGGAAGACATCCTAAAACAATTAATAATCATCTTCATTCTGGTTTTGAAATTGCACTTCACATTTGACATAGTTTTTCTTTCAAATGCAAATTACGTTAAAACTCAATCTTGAAGATTCAACAAAATAATTTCAATATGTCGGAAATTTGAAAAATGCGTTAACTTTTAAGATTGTGTTCTTAAACCTGTAATGTGAAAGATGTTAAGTAAAAAGAGCGTAATATGTTCGGTTTTCACCCGGCGAAGTTAAATTTTGATTATCGTAATTACAGGCTGCAAACACTTGTGTGGGGGTAACTCTTGTGGTTTGGATAAAAGGAGTAAAAGTAAAATGTGAAAGTAGAAATGGATATAAAACAAGCAAATAGTAGAACAAAGTTATTAAGGTTATTGATAAGTAAAGTAGAAAAGCAAGAAGATTTATTTGAACATATGCTTATAATCTCTCCTGAACTCCCTCTTTCAAACTTCAAATTACTAAAAAACGCAACTTTATAACACCCTTATAATATATATAATTCAATCTTCGCTTTCTCTCTTGCAAATGTGCAGTTCCATGAAGACACTATTGATGTTTTATCAAAGCGAGAATACGGTTAAACTTCAATTAAGATTCAAATATAAAAGTTGAATTTAGAAAAAAATCTGTACTTTTAAGAGTCTTATTTTTGTATTGTAAATTATAGATTTATGGTTAATTTTAGAGTAATAATATTTTATTAAAACACGAGTTTACAACTAATGAAATATTTGGTATGATATAGCTAAATTGTTGATATTCAATAAAAAACGTACAATCTAGAGCACCCTAAAACCAAATGTCGCCGTTCGCCTTCGGTTTCTGGGGTTGTTAATAAATTCGCTTTATCTGTCTTTCTCTGTAAATTGTCAATTTAAAGTGAAGCACTCTATACTTTTTCAAAATGTACTGATAATAAAGCTGTACAAACACGTAAATGAAGCAATCATAACAAAAGTAATTCAAGATGTTGAAATGGAGGAAAAATCGTCACTTTTAAAGAGTCTAAAGATTTCTGGTAATGTAAAAGTTATAGCAAAAGCGTAACTTGCTAGAAGTTAAATTTTTACTATGAAATTACACCGGTGTTCAAACACACCATATTCTAAATTGGGAATTATTTGCTGATAGTAAATAGGTCACCACGAGACAATATTGTAAATCTCACATCTATCAAAACGTCCAATTTAATGACAAACTGTAAGCATATTTTATTAGATCGACATTACACTTTCAGTCGTTTTTGAGAGCAATGCCTTTTCAAAGTGGAACCCATATCGTTTTCTATATATGCGAGAAAGATACGTAAGAAACTCAATTTTGAAATATCTTACGAATTAACATGTCAAAAGCTGAATAGCGTTTTACGAAAAGAATCGTTAGTGCTTTAACAGAGTTCTAAATTTGTGACAAGTCTAAATTAAGAAAAAAAAGCGTAATTTTAGTGAAGTAAACATTTTTTATTAAAACACGGTTTTCATTTTTCACTCACGAACTCCAAAAACAACACAATATATTGAAATTTACATAAAAACGTCGATTGAAGACCCTAGTAACTTATTACATTAAACAACTCGCTTTTGTTGCTTTTTCCTGTTATTAGCATTCTCATGAAACATCAGCATATGGTTGTTCTTTCAAATGCGAAACTAGGAGCCGTGGTCGACAAAATCAATGTTAAGAATAACCGAAAAGATATGTCAAATGTTTGAGAATTTAGAGAAAGATCGTTACTGTTTAAAGGTCTAAATAGATGTTGATAAGTAAAATTATAAGCAAAAAGAAAAGTGTTGAAGTGGTAAGTATTGTGGTGTTATTAAAAGACGCGGTTCACTAGACAGTAATGAATATAGTGTTTAGTGATAAACAAATTTGGAACAATTCTATATCAAACTTAAATCAAATGAAACAACACTAAAAACAAATTAATAAATTCCTATGTTCTGCTTTGAAATGCATTCAATTGAAAACGACATATATTTTTTCATGCTGGAAAAGATAAACCGTTAAAAAATCCTTCAATTGATAATGAGTTATGAGCCAAAATTAATTCCAAAGCTTGTGTTGCATGAAATTGATAGTAAAAATCGTACTATTCAAGGAGCAAATCTAATTTGTTAGGAGAAACATTAAGAAATACAGCGTAATGGTCTGTAGAGGTGAAGACATTTATGTTTTGTACTAAGAATTCAGGTACTTTCCAGAAACTAGAATGAATATAGGTTGTAATAGAAAAGAACTAATTTGAAAATTATATACTAAAAACGCGTATTTAAGACAGGCCTAAAACAAATTTAATAAATCTCTTGTTTCTGCTTTTCACTTTATTTTTTTTCAAATGAAACATAAATTGGGTAATATGCTGAAAATACGGTTAAAAACTCATTATTAAGATTTAATCCAATAATTTCAAATGTTGAATATTAGAAATCTCAAATTTAAAGTTTAAATTTTTGTATATGACTGAAACGTAAGAAAAAACGCGGTAACTTATATGAACAGTTTATAGGATTTTTTATAAACAGTTGGCACAACTAATGACTATTCGCATAACAAAAATATGTGACATTTTCATTAAAAAAAACGTCAATTAAGACACCTAACTAAGTGGAATAATATTCAGCCCCTCAGATATTCTGCTTACCTAGATAAGGCATTGCTTCTCAATGAACCTTAATATTTTTCAAATGTCTAGAATAATAACCTTTATTTCTACGAGACTCAAATGACGAATTATCCAAACTTATATAACAGAAGTCTGAAATTTTAGGAACAAATCGTCAGTTTTAAACGAGTCCATGAATTCGTGTCAATGTTGCTAAAATTGCTGGGAATGAAAAACGTAAAGTGTATGAAGTTAAACATTTTTATTAAAACATTTTCCACTATACTAATTTATAAATTTGGTATATAAAGACAAATACTGCAACCTTCACTAAACAAACTGTGCAACTTTGGTAAGACACTTAACTTAATTAAATTAAATTCTCGCTGGTTCTGCCTTTGTAAAATGTCTTATAGTCATGTAACAACACCATATTTTTCAATGCTGAAATAATATCTGAAAATACCTTTTTAGGAAGATTACCAAATAATTAAATGTTGAAATTTAGGTGAATATTCGTAAACTAATTGCCTATTTGATTTTATGTAAGTTAGGACAAATATTAAGAAAATAGCGTAATTTAAGAAGTAAATTTTTTATTAAAACGGTTCAAAACTAATGAAAATTGGTATATGGTAAAAACAAAATATTGAATCATTAAATAACGTCATATAAAGACACCATAAAACATTAATAAATCTGCTTTTCTGCTTAGAAATTGATTTCAATGAGACAATATATTTTTCAAATGCGAAAATAAGTAAAACTCAATTTAAGAAATTTACCCAATATAATTCAAATGTGAAGATGTAGGAAAAATACGGACTTTTAGAGTTCTGAATTTGTAATGTGAAAATTTAAGAAAAGCGTAATTTAGAAGTTAAAATATTGTATAAACAGCGTTTCACACTATGAACGAATACTCATTAAAAATACGGATTTGAAACCGCTTTGGAAAATTTTCGATTCAAATAAACGATCAATTTAAGACATCCTAAACATATCTAATACCAATTGTCTCGCTTTTCTTATTATTGAAGGAGTGCATTTTCCCACGATAACCATAATATTCAAAAGGCTGAAATACCCGTCTGTAAAACTTAATGTCCTTAAGAATAACCAGAATGGTAACTCTCCAAAGTCGTGAAATCTGGAGGAAAATTAGTCAGTAGCTTTGTGAATGAGTTCTAAGATTTTGTTGAAATAGGTGACAAATTTTAGAAAAAGTACCGTTATATTCTAGGATAGTTGAGAGAAAGCATTTTGTACATGAAACAGATCTTTGACAACTATAGGAAGGAGATCTTGTTATCAAATAACAAAATATAGGAATGTCATTAAAGAAACGGCATTTTCAGACGACCTAACGACGACTTAAAAGTTCGCTACGTTACTGCTGTTTATGAAATGCATTTTTCAGATTATACAACTTTTACAAAGCTGATAGAATATCTGTTAAAACTGAGATTATTCAAGAATTAGCGCATGATAAGGTTTCAATATGGTTGAAATTGGGAAAAGATCGTAATTTGGTTATATGAGTTCTAAAATCTGTAATGTGAAATTCTAGCAAACGTATTTTAGATCTCAAATTATTCATTGAAAGACGAGTTACACAACCACTGTAAGATTATGGGATCTGAAACAACGAATATATTGAGTAATTTCATAAAAACAGTCAAATTTAGGACAGGACGGATAACTGAATTTAATAAACTCTGCGCGGTATTTTCTGCTTTTTGAAGATTGTTTCCATCTCAATGCAAAACACAATACTTTTTCAAAGTGCTGAAATACGCAGGTAAAAATCAAATCTAAGAAAAAAAATGGTATTTCAAATGCGGTGAGAATTTAAGGAAAATTCTAACTTTCTAAGATTTCTAAATATTTGGTAATGGAGAGATTATAAAGCTAAAGCGTGAACCATCTTAGAAGTTACTCAATTATTATTAACAATAGTTTTATCACTAAAATGAAATATTCTGGTATATAAAAACAAATATGAAAACGAGTCTAATTACAAACGTCCAATTTAAGACAAATAAAATCTATTTAATAAGTTACTGTTTTTCAGCTTAGTATCAAATGCAGTTCACATTGACATATAGTTTTTTCAACATGACCTGAAGAATCACCTGATGAAAAGTCCAATTGGTGAAGGTATATACACAAAAATTTCAAACTGTCTAAGATTAGGAAAAGATCGTAACGTTTAGAGAGGTTCTAAATTTGTAGATGTGAAATTTTTATTAGAGTGAAAGGCGTAATTGTCAGAAGTTTAGAAATGTTATTAAAACAGGTTGTCACCACTAATGAAATATTATGAAACTAACTAAAAACCATAATATTGAAATATCATTAAAAAACGCAATGCGAAAGAATCATGCAAAACGATGAATAATTAATTGACTTGTTCGAGCTTTGGTTGAAATTGCATTCAAGTGAAGACACTGTAGTTTTTCATAATGACGAATCAATAACCCTGTTGACACACTCTAATTTAAGATAACCAATATAGAATTCTTCAAGAAGCTTGGAAAGATTCTAGAAACATTCGTATCTATTAACCACGTTGCTCCTAAGATTTGGAGGGTGGATCTAAGCAATAACGTTATAAATTCTTACATGATAGGTAAAGTTTTTGAGATAAAAGGTCAACTAAAGAATATTGGTAATACGTAAAGATAGCAAACCTAGACCATTAATACACAAATAACGGAATTTAAGACACATCACAAACAATATAAGTTAAGATCGTCTTTTCCAGCTTTCAAATTCTGAAAAGGAAATTCTTGATATTATCAGAAATTCGAAATTAGCTAACCTCTAGTAAATAGACCAAGAAGATTCAATTTCTACGAAAAATTTATCACCGTGAACGTTTTGAGGAAATGGTTCGGACTCTTTAATAGTTCCAAAATTTATAAGTAAAAATATTGTAAGAAAAAGCGTAATAATTTGTTAGGCGAAAAGTTAATTAGATTTCTTAGTTCAAATATCCCTTTTCCGGAAAGAGGTGAACGTGAGACGCCTAAAAGAATTTAAAGTTGCGAATGATACTGGCATTTAAAAGATTGGATGAATTCACTTTTAGACATATCAACACTTTGCTTTGCTTCAGCAGATTGCAAGCTTCAAATGAAAACGAACATTGAGTTTTAACAAACTGTCTGAAATATACAGAGTTGAAAACTCACTTTTAAAAGATTTCGCAACACATATTTCAAAGTGTAGCAAATTTTAAAAAGACAAAGCGTGCCTTAGAGTCTAGAAATTGTAAGGAACATTTACCAAATAAAAGCGTTATCTAACACGAAAGGTTAGGTTAACAATGTATTGTATGATAAATATCAGAGTTGTTTTAGACTTATAGAAATAGCGCTTGAAGAAGCACCAATGTTTTTGACAATTTACATTAACATAGAGCGTCATTTAACAGACACCTAAAACAATTTAGAATAAAGTTCGCTTTTCTGCTATGTTTGAAATGCATAGCATGAAAGATTCACTTTATTTTCTCGAGAAATGCTGTGAACAATACCAGCTCAAAAATACTCAATTAGGTAAGGCAAATAATTAAACGTCGGTTTGCATAATGAGGATATACTCGACTTAAGAGTTCAAAGTAGTGATGCACTTAGGTGAAAATTATTAAGGAAAAGAGCAGGAATAGTAGAATAATGAACTTTTAGGTTTTGTGTGGTAACAATAAATTCTATAGAAAATAGATCGAATATTGATTGTATATTGGCAAAAAGCGAAATATGAAATCTTGATAAAGAAAACGTTCGAATTTTGAGAAGATCATGTGAAAACATACAATAAAAGTAACACGTTTCTAGTCTTTATGTGAACTTGCCCTAATTCATTATGAAGAGCACTTAACTGTGTTTCGAAATTCTCGAAATAGGGCTTTAATAACTCAGTCTTTGAAGATTTACCAAATAATGTGTCAAATTTGAAAGAGGTGTAATAAATACAGTACTGTACTTTTAATGAGTTACTAAATTGGTAATATGAAAATGTTCAATGAAAACCGAGATTTTAGAAGTTAACAAGTTTTATCTAACAGACTAGGTTTTGCACCAAGTATTCGGAGAATATCTTTGTATATATTAATAAGGAAGAAAAATCCTCATGAAAAAAACGTCAGATTTAAGACACTAAAACAATTAATGAAATATCCTCTTTGAACTGCTTTGTGAAATTGCATTGGTCCAAAAACACAGTATTTTTCAAAATGCTGACCGTAGAGTTAACGCGTAAAACAACTACAGAATTTTAAGGATTAACAAATAAGATCATAATTGTTGTAAATTTGATGGAATAAAATCGTACTCTTAGAGAGAGCTAAAATTGTAATGAGAAAAATCTAATGAACAAGCGATATCTGAGAAGCTCAAATTGTTTTTATTAACCATTATGCATTATCAATGAATCATTTGTATATATAAAACAAAGACGTGAGGATTTGCATTAGAATAGCAATCATTTCAGGACACCTGAGAAACTACTCATATAAAGTTCGCCGTGGTTCGCTTTGTGAACCCATTGGCAGTTTGGTGACCAATTCGATTAACAACCTTACTTATGGTTTACACAATTTGGTGTTGGAATGGACGGCGTTAAAAGCTCTCATTGCTAAGAATGTCCAATTAATTCTGGCAAATTCGGTGAAATTTAGGAACCAGACATCGTACCCTCTTTTAACGAGCTTCTAGTTGTAATTGGAAAATTTAAGCACAGAAGAAGCGCTAGACGTTCTTCTACAAGTATAAATTGTCTGTACTACTCTAAACCCAGAGTTCATGCACTGATATGACAGAGGGTATTGGTAAGCTAAATAAGAATGCTGAAATTCTCTAGTGAAAAAACGTCAGAGTTCACGTCCTCAGACCTAAACAATGCAATAAATCCGCTTCTGGCTTTGTGAAATATGCAATTTCAATGAAACACATTTATGTTTTTTAAAAGCGAGAAAATACCGTTAATAAACTAAATTTTGAAGATCTTAACACAAATAAGTGTCAAGCACTGTGAAAATTAGGCAAAAAGATCGTACGTATCAAGGAGTTCGAATATTACTGTAATGTATATGTTAAGCAAAAAGTCATATTCTAGAAGCTCTACTATAGAATACTGTTTTAGTTACCACGGAGGTGCTCTCACAGCAAAACTGAATAGGGGGAGTATTATAACAGACTCACAATATCAAATTGATTACAGCGGATAGGGTCAATTTAAAGAGCAAACTAGATCGTGCTCGATTAATACAGATGTACGTTCAGCCCTTTTATGGAAATTCAATTCTCACGTGGGATACCATTGGCGCTTTGTCAAAATTGCGAAACTGTATACGTGGCTAAACATCCCAGATTTAAGAAAGAAATAATTTCATAATGTTGCAATAGTTATGAAAAATCTTTCGCGATCTTTAAGTCTAGGTTCTACAAATGTTTGCCCTATATGACTGG
Organism: Trachelipus rathkii; assembly: GCA_015478945.1. Classification (NCBI taxonomy): domain Eukaryota; kingdom Metazoa; phylum Arthropoda; class Malacostraca; order Isopoda; family Trachelipodidae; genus Trachelipus; species Trachelipus rathkii. The sequence goes on from JABUQX010041895.1 coordinate 57,700, forward strand.
TATAAATTGTGCTTACCGGAACAAAGCTAGATTATTAGAAGTCTTCCTGGAAGAAAGTTTGTGTTGTAGTTAAATCGTGTGCACAGCTAGAGGATACAGAATATTCGGGCCAATAATAAGAAACGAAAGTATCTTGAAATTTCATTAAAAACGCAATTATTAAGACATCGCGAGACAAACTATTTCAATGAACAATCGTCGGCTTTCGGTCTTTTGATATGCAATCGCATTCTCACATGAGACACCCCCGATTAATTTTTCTAAATGCTAAAATAACCGTACAATATCTCAATTCGAAAATTGTCACCAGAATAGAGTTCCAAATGTTGAAAAGTTATTTGGAAAAACACTCATAAAAAGACTAAATTTGTAAGGAAAATAGTGATTAGACAGAGAGATTTGAGTGAACTTAAAATTTTTTTGGATAAACCAGGGTGTTCCGAAGTAAATGAAATCATTCTGTATATTAAATACGCAACAAGTATCGAAATTGTCACTGTAACACCACTCACTTTCAAGACCCCATAAAACAATTAATGAAGGTCTGTCTTTTCTGAAATTGCAGGTCAATGCAACACCAGCTCCACTTCCAGTGCTGACAGATACCGTGTAAAAACTCAATTTTACATGAGAACACAATATAATTGCGAATAATGTTAACATCTTAAGTAAAAATAAGATCGTCACGCTGCTTTGAAGAGTTCTATCACATTGTGAATGTGATACAGAAGAAAACAGGGTAAGATTTTTACGCGAGGTTACAATTTTTTTTATGAAAACGACAAAGAGTTCCAACTAATGAAATATTTGGTATATTCTAATTATTTCGGAAAAAGGTTCGACATCGAACGGGACGTTCAATTGAAGACACCATAAAACATATTAAATTAAATTCTCTTTTCTGCTTTAGAACTATACGTCACGTGTTCGAGATGACAAACCAGTCTATTTTTTCAAATCAGCTGTAAGAATCACGCGGTGTAGAGAAAAACTCAATTTAAAGAACGACCCTAAAGAGTTATGGCTCAAAATGTTACTGATAAATTAGATAAATCGTACTTTAAGAGTTCAAAATTGGTAAGCTGTAAACAATTTAAGAAAAAGCGTACTTTGAAAGTTTATAAATTTTTTATATATAACAGGTTTCCACAACTAATGAACTCATCTCGTATAAAAATATATCAAATGATGAATAAGTTCTTAAAAAAACGTGTCAGTGACTTGTAAGAGCACCTAGAAGAAACTTAGTAATAATAGCGCTTTTCGCTTGAAGATATCTGCGCCTTCTATGAAATCACATATTCATTATGCAATCGCTTGAAATACCGGTTAAAAACCACTTTTAAGGGAATTACCAAAACTAAATTGAAATGTTGAAAGCTAGGAAAAACGTACTTTTAAGAGCTAAATTTAAATAAGAATTAAGAAAGAAAAGCGTAATTGGTAGAAGTTAATACTCTTTTATAAAACAGTTTTCACAAACTAAGAAATTCTGATTAATACACACTACAAATAAATGAAATTTCATCTAAAAAACGTCAACTTATTATAGCAGTCCTATAAACGAGTATATAATCGCTTTTCTGCTTTTGACATTGCATTTCAATCGTAATACACACATTATTGGTTCAAATGCTGAAAATACCGTTAGAAAACTCATGTTGTAAGATTACGACCAGAATAATCTCAAAGCTCGTGATAATTGAGGAAATAATCTTCATCTTATAACGTAGTTCTAAATTTTAAGGAAAAGTTATGAGAGCAAAGTCTATGATTTTGAGAAGTGTACAATGGGTATTAAAAACAGTTCAAAAACTGTATAATGGAAATTATCTTCGTAAATATAACAACATATGATTGGTGATAATTATCATAATTATAAAGCTTATATCTAGGAGACACTCTGTAAAACAATTTCATTAATTCATGCTCTGTTGTCGCTTGTTAGAAATTGCCATTCAATGTAAAGCATATCTGTTATCAAATGCGATAGAATACCGCGTGAAAAAGGAGCTCAATATTAAGACTTTTACTCAAAATTCAAATGTTGAAATCTTTAGAAAATCCGGAAACTCTTAAGAGTTCTAAATTTGTAATGTACATTAATGCAAAAAGTCGACTTTACGAAAGTTATTAGATCTTTTTATAAAACAGGTTCTTACAACTTAATTGAACCAGCCGGTATAACCAAAAAGAAATGTATTGGAAATTTATTGAAAAAACAACTTCCTTCCAAGACACCTTAAATCAATGAATAATATTTCACCTTTTTCGCTTTTGAAATTGCCATTTCAATGAGAAACACATCATTTTTCCACAATCGCTGGAAAATAAACGTACAAAGACTTGCATTTAAAGAAATTGAGCCAAATAGGCTCTCAGAGATTTGAATACTAGAAGAATCGTACGTTTTTAGAGAGTGCTAGAGGTTGTAACTGGTGTAATTAAAGGGTTTAGAAAAAGCGTTATTTTAGAAGTTAAAATTTTTTGTATTAAAACAAGTTTCACGACGAGAGAGATAGGGATATAGAAAGGACAAAGGTATTGAAGGATTTTCTATTAAAAAACGTCAAGTGAAGACTATCTCTCAAACAGAAGTAAATGCCTGCTTTTTCTGCCTTTTTCCGAGACACCTTCGATTATCAATAACAGAGCTCTATTTTTTTATTCTAAGCGAAAATACCGCGTATTAAAACTTCATCTAGAGAATTACCTAAATTATATTCCAATATGTTTAAAGTGCTAGAAATAACGTCCGTTTATAAATATAGCTTCTAAAACTGGGGAAAGATGATAAGTTCTAGTGCAAAAAGGTAACTTTAGAAAGACTTAAAGATTGACTTAACAGTTTGCGACAGTATCGACTCGAAAAGTGGTTGATATTTGGAAGCATACCAAACTATTAAATGTCGTATCTAAAAAACGTCCAAATTAGGAACAGGTGCCTGTAATAACATATATAAACTTCGCCTTTTCCTGCTTTCTGAAGATCGCTGGATTGCTTATGAACAACATCAGATGTTCAAATGCGAAACCATCGGATTAAAGCGACTATTGAAGATCTACAAATAAAGGTCAAGTTGAACAGTCTGTCAGGAAAATCATCGTACTGGCTCAGAGAGTTTCGAATTTTTAATGTAAAAACTTTATTTCATAAATATACATTTTAGAAGTTAAAATGTGTTATTAAAACAGGTTCAAACTATGAAATATTTGGTATATAACAACATATATACTTGAAATTCATTAACATCAAACGGGCAAGTTTGAAGACCAAATAAAGCACTATTAATGACAGATTCTACTTTGTCAGCTTATGTGAAATCTGACATTCAAGTGTGAGACTAATTGTATCTTTCAAATGCTGAAAATACCCGTACAAAACTCAATTGTCAAGAATAGCAAAATAATATTTCAAAATGTGATATTTGGAAAAATCGTACTTTAAGAAGTTTGTCTAAATTTTGTAATTGAAAATTAAGAAAATAAAGCTTAATTAAGAATCTGTAAAATATTTTTATAAAACGGTTTATTCAAACAAGTAAGAAATATTCGATATTTAGACAAAGAAGTATGACTCAGTAATGCATTAGAGAAAACGTCAAATGTGAGAGACACCAAAACCTAGTTAATAAGGTTACGCCGCTGTGGAGAAATTCGCATGTTTCATTAAACACATGATTTTAAATTATGTTCCTATTATAAGAGTCGAAAGTCAATTGCATCTAATATGACCAAAAATACTTGCAAAGGATTGAAATTTAGAAAATAAGTCGGCTAGTGTAGGAGTCCACACTTTCTAGTAAGTGAAACATAATTAGAGACAAATGAGAAGTCAAATACCTTGTAGATAGCTTTAAGAGTGTTGTATTAAAGCCACATAAGGTTTCGACAAGTAATGAATATGTGTATAGTAAATATAAAATTATTGTAAAATTTCATATAACAAAATCGTATTTAAACATTCCTAACAAAGCAATCACATGAATCTCCTTCGCTTTATGAAATTGCATATCATGAAAAGCACATGACCTTTTGTTTCAAATGCCAGTATAAAATACCGTGTAAAAACTATATATGCAAGATTCAACTAACATAATAGTTCAAATGCTGAAATTTTAGGAGAAAGAGTGGCGTACTTTAAAGGTTTGCATAGTTTGGTGTTGGTACGAATGTAAAAGTTTCGAAGAAAAACGCTATAATTTCAGAGTTAAATTCGCTTTTAGTAAAAACAGTTTTCAACCACTACACTTGACATATTTTGAGTAATATATAAAACCAAACTAATTGAAATGTCATTAAATTAACGGTTCTAATTCTAACGACCTCTCTCGCTCTTTCTCGTGAAGTGTCACACGCGTTTGTTTTTCAGCGGGTTTTCCGCACGGGTGGGCAATGGCGCACGGGGGTTGGACTAGGCTCCCAAAAACAATAACAAATTCTTTCGCTAGTAGAAATTGCAATTCAATTTCCTTTCCACCTATCGCAATCAATACTAACGATTCTGTCAAAATACCAGAAAATACCGTAAAAACTGAATTTAGATAGCATAATTACAAAATTCTGATTAGGACGCTTTTAAATACGTTTAGATATGAGTCACATTTTGTTCATGGTAGAGATAGATCCATTTTTTCGATAACTAGGAAGTTATAATTTTTTATTAATCCAAGTTGTTCAACCACTAATAGGTAAGAAATCATGTGTATTACTGAACATACTCACATGCTGTTCAACCACTTCAATAACAAAGAAAACAAGTCAAGATTAAAGATACTAAACCGTATAATAGACACTTGCTCACTTTTCTGCTTTTTGACATGGCGTTTCAAATCGAAATCACTAGTTAAGTTCGTCCGTTCTGAGATGATTTCAGTATTACTTGTTGGAAAACTCATATCTCTGGAGAATCTACTCTAATTAAATGAAAATGTGTGAAGAGCGTGGATTACTATCTGAGTCTGATGAGTTCAACCACTAATAGGTATGACTCTGAGTCAATTTACTGAACAATCCGTACCATTTTAGAAAGGCTAGCATATTCTATATTAATCCTAGGTTTCACGACCAACTATATATTCTGGTAAGTAATCATGACTCTCGTGATCGTTGCTGGGTTGTCGCGTTGACGCTTACGTTTATGATACGCTAGACTTTGTAGGATACCCTCGCTTTCCTGCTCCTGTTGAGTTTATTGCTGCCGTCATTGCTTATTATGTTCATCCCGTCAACATTCAAACGGCATGTCTCATCATGGAAGGAGCATAAGGCGCAAATGAAGATTTAGGAAATAATCCACGATACGTTAAAGTTTCTTATATTGTAATGTGAAATCTAAGACCAAAATAGGAAATTTTTTATGATAGTTAAACTTTTTATAAACAGGTTTCACACATGCTAATGAAATATCTTGGGTATAAAAGCGGTCACAACATCTGACACAATTCATTAAA
>JABUQX010041896.1:5000-10000 GCA_015478945.1 Trachelipus rathkii
TTATTGGTTATATATATTATATATATATTATTATGCAAAGATATATATGATATTACATATATAAATTAGTATTATTATTATTACATATACATACATTGTTATTTTTTATACATATATATATTATTATTATTACTATTATTATTATTATTAAGAAAGATGTATATATTATTGTTATATATATATATTTATTACACATATATTACACATATTAGCATATAGATGAGGTATATATATATATACATATATATATATATGTTATTATTATGTTATACATATACATATATATATATACATATATAGAGAGAGAGAGAGAGAGAGAGAGGCAGAGAGAGAGAGAGGCAGAGAGAGAGCCCGAGTAGTAAAAGTTACTGGAGTCGCCGCTGATATATATATATATTATATATATATTACATATTATTATATATATATATATATATATATATTATATATATATATATATATATATATATATATATATATATATATATAAATATATATTATATATTATGTATATTATATATTATATATTATTATATATATTATTGTTATATATTGTTATTAAGTATATATTATTATTATTATATTATATATATACATACATATACATGTTAGCATATATATAATATATTATTGGTTACATATATATAAATTATATATATATATATATATATATTATTATATTATATATATATATATATTATATATTAAGTTACATATATATATATATATAAGAGTATATTATATTATATATATATATATATTACCGGTATATATATATACCGTATATATATACATATATTTTTATACATACAGCAGCAATAGCATATTGGTTATTATTATTATATATATATATTATTGTTGTTATATATATATATATATATATATATATGTATATATTATATATATATATATATATATTAAAGATATATATATATTATATATTATATATATATGATAATATATATTACTATATATATATATATATATATATATATATGTATATAGTTATATATATATATATATATATATATATATATAAGAAATTTATATATATATATATATATATATATATATATATATATATATATATATATATATATATATATATATATATATATACAACCACTAAAATAAAATGAAATAAAATAAATAATTAAAAAAATTATGAAATAGAAAAAGAAAAGGTTGTGATTCGTATTCGGAAATGACGAAGTCTCAGATTTCGCTAATTAAAAACTTCAATTAAAGAAATAAAAGAAAAGGAAAACCTCTTCCACTTTACAAAGTATACTCAGCATTAAAAAACTCTCTCTCTCTCTCTCTCTCTCTCTCTCTCTCTCTCTCTCTCTCTCTCTCTCTCAAATCTTTTTTTTTTTTTTTTTTTTTTTTTTTTTTTTTTTTGTTCATCTTCTTCTTCTTCTTCTTCTCTTCTTCTTCTTCTTCTTCTTCTTCTTCTTCTTCTTCTTCTTTCTTCTTCTTTTTTTCTTCTTCTTCTTCTTCTTCTTCTTCTTCTTCTTCTTCTTCTTCTTCTTCTTCTTATTCTTCTTCTTCTTCTTCTTCTTCTTCTTCTTCTTCTTCTTCTTCTTCTTCTTCTTCTTCTTCTTCTTATTATTATTATTATTATTATTATTATTATTATTATTATTATTATTATTATTATTATTATTATTATTATTATTATTATTATTATTATTATTATTATTATTATTATTATTATTATTATTATTATTATTATTATTATTACTAGTAGTAGTAATAATAGTAGTAGTAGTAGTAGTAGTAGTAGTAGTAGTTGTAGTAGAAGTAGTAGTAGTAGTAGTAGCAGTAGTTGTAGTAGTAGTAGTTGTAGTAGAAGTTCCAGTAATAGTAGTAGTATAAGCAATAGTATTAATAGATATATAGTTGTATTAGTTTTAGTAGTAATGTTAGTGTTGTTTTCATTATTAAAATTACTTATTATTATTATTATTATTATTATTATTATTATTATTATTATTATTATTATTATTATTATTATTATTATTATTATTATTATTATTATTATTATTATCTGAAAATTGAATAATTTCCACTTACTTTTCTGTTTGATTTCATAACTTAATTAACATTTTCCAAAAACATTTTCTAAAATGATGAAAAACTTAAAATAGAAAATTTGATGAGAAAATAATAATAATAATAATAATAATAATAATAATAATAATAATAATAATAATAATAATAATAATAATAATAATAATAATAATAATAATAATAATAATAATAATAATAATAATAATAATAATAATAATAAATACTAGTAGTAACAACAAGAATTATATCACTACTACCACTACTACTACTACTACTACTACTACTACTACTACTACTCACCACCACCACTCATTGCCACTACTACCACTATTAACACCACTGCCACTTCCCCACCGTTGCTACCACTCACTACTACTCACTCCCATTATCACTACCACCACTACTACCACTACTACTACCACTACCACACACACACAATAAGAATGATAATAATATATAAATAAAACTACTACTAATAATAATAATAATAATAATAATAATAATAATAATAATAATAATAATAATAATAATAATAATAATAATAATAATAATAATAATAAATATCTCAAATTCATTTAACAAATAAAAATTTCAACTTTTCATTAAAAGAAAAATAATTATCATTAATTATTTCAATTATTTAATTATTATATTTTCCCCCAATCTTTTTTGCTTTTCCCCTTTTTAGAGGCACTTGTCGAAAAGCCGATTAGCGTTACGACGACTTCTAAAAGACACTGAAGTATTATTATGAAAACGTTGCATTATTTTTTTTTTATAATAAATATTAATTGAGAAAACAATCTACAAGCAATGAGGAAGGAGAGGTTATTCATCATTAGATCTAATTAAAATAAGTTTAAGTGGACTTTTAAGCAATCTTAACAATTAAAAACGAGAACACTCCATTTAAAATTATATATATATATATATATTAGTATATATATATATATATATATTGGGAGTTATATAGAATTATAAATAAATATATATATATATATATATATATATATATATATATATATATATATATATATATATATATATATATATATATATATATATATATATATATATATATATGCCTTTGCTGCCCCCGCCTACCTTTTATGGGATACTGGCAGCCCTAATGAACTATGCCACTGCACAGGCTTGGTCAAGAGGGCATCTAAGACCAGTATTTGAGCTGCGTTTCCAGAAGTCCGAGTGCAGCCCGTGTGCAAAATCGACTTGGAAACGATTGAAGAAAATTACATTAACCAATCAGAGAACAGGAAATTTGAGTACCTGAAACGGCCGAGCGCGCCCGCAAACACATTCTTTTATACTTATATGTATCTATTTTATTAAATAATACGATATATTAGTATCCTTAATATAAGTTAACTAAAATATTAAAATATTTTGGCAAGCCATTTCCGACACATGTTTTGTAAAGAGATTTGTTTGTAAACAAAGTATTTCTTCCGTCAGCCCACCTCTGTTTAATAATTCCCGAAATCGAGGATTTAACAACGGGCGCCTGACTGTGATGTATGTTTACGTGACGTAGAAGTGCGCAAACGGGATCTGGAAACGATGCATGTGCGCCTGTGTGCCCGCCCGGGCTGCAGTCGGGCTTCTGGAAACGCAGCTTAGGTGTTTCTTCTTATTTGGAGTAGGGGGGAGAGACACCTTTGTAGTTGGGGAGGGTACTTTATTTATTCTATATTTATATTCGTAGAGGGAGGGATGGTGCCCAGAGCGAATACGAGCTTTGCAGTTACAAGTATTATTCTGTAGAGTATGATGCTGTTTGGTATGCGGAGATCACTCCTTGGGTTACTTACGTATGAATGTGTATAGTACTGGGGGAGGAGGGTTAGGAGATGGGGTTATAGTGCTGTAAATGTTTAAATAGGATGTTGCAAGTACTTTATTTCTTTCTTTTTTTTTATCTTGGTGTTAGTGTTGTTAAATTAAAGTTGATAAATTGCTTGGTACAGAGGGTGGTCTGTGTATAGAGATTTACTATATAGTTGACAGCCACTCAAATCTAGGTGGTCATTTATGTGAAGTATTTTTGCTTCAATTTATTGGTGATGAATGATTGTAGTGGGGGGGGGGGAGGTGTTAGTAAACCTGTTATTATTTTTAAGGTCTTATTTTGCGTAATTTCTAGTTTATTTTTTTTGGATCTTGAGATCATGGGAACCCTAGCGGATGATGCGTAGTTTAATAAGGGACAGATATATTGCCTGCAAACTATTGTAAGGGTTTCTTTTAACTGACTAATTCTGTGCCAGCCAGGGTCTTCAATGCATGGAGTTTTTGAGTGACTCCTGGGGTGATGCTATTAATATATGGAGTGAGTGTTATGTGGGTGTCAGATGTAAGTTCTAGGCAAAGGTGGGCACCGTTAATGAGAAAGTTAACGCAGTTAATCCTTAATCGTTAACAAAAAAAATTAACGGCGTTAATCATTAAAGCGTTTATCGGTAAAGAATGTAACGGAAGTTAGCGTTAATCGTTAACGTTAACCGTCTTCAAAATATGTAGGAATAGTAATAATAACTGTTAATTTTCTTTTATTATGATTGCAGATATTCAAATTATTTATATGAAAGAATTGTATATATATATATATATAAGAAGAAGTATATATATATATATATACTTACTATATAAATACATATATATATATATATATATATATATATATATATATATATATATATATATATATATATATATATATATATATAGTTATATATATATATATATATATATATATATATATATATATATATATATATATATATACCTTACAGTTTTAATACCAATATGTATATATTTCCTTTTATAAATTGCTGGGTCACAAAAGAAGCAATATATATATAGCAGATATATATATATATATATATATATATATATATATATATATATAT
>JABUQX010041897.1:0-5000 GCA_015478945.1 Trachelipus rathkii
ATTAATATTTTAACCGTAAAGAGGAGCAACAAAATTTTTATTTCTGTTCTCTTTCAAATAGTTTATAATAATAGAAAGGATACTTTATCAAAAAATAGCTGAGGAGTGTAACAAATTTTTTATAGCTTGTTCTTTTATTAAAATAAACAATTTTGCAATTTAAATTATAAGATATGCAAAAACTGAAAATTGGCCAAAGATGAATGGATATTTCACCGAAGTCGGGTTATATACGGAAGATTATTTCTTTCGCATGGTTATAGGCGACAGGGCTAGCAACCCGGTGCCTTTCCTTTTGCTTTTATTTACTCTTGGACCAGCGTTAGAATCTTATGTGCCTAGAAGCAGAATCCTCTGGAGAGCTCTGGGAAGAACGAGTTTTGAGCCTAATGGAAGAAGATGCTAGTTTCTACTGAAAGGGCGAAAACCCTAACTGAGAGTGTTTAACTCGAGGACTGGCGTCGGAGACAATTGCCCCGAGAAATGGTTCTCTAGAGTGTTCTAGGGTTAAGAGTTTCGGACCAGAAGAAGAAGATGCTGGATCAACTGAAAGGCGAAAACCCTTCCTGGGAGTTGTTTAATAATAAATAGATTATGATATATATATAATATATATATAATATATATATATTATAATATATATATATATATATATATATTATATATATATATTATATATATATATATATATATATATATATATATATATATATATTATATAGTATATATATATATATATATATCAGGTTGGGCACTGATTAATCAAATTGATTTAATCAGTTGATTAAATTCAATTGATTTTCTAATGAAAATCAAGATTTTTTGATTTTTTAGGCAAATTTTTTTTTTAAATTAAATAATTATTCCTAATTATCATCTTAAATAATGATTGTATAATGCATGTATATAATAAATAGGATGTATCGATACCAGAAATGAGGCCGATACCGATAATTTATTTTTTTAGATGCCGATACCGGCGATACCGATACTTTAATTACTATAATAAATACACAGTAATATAGATAGAACATTTGTGTACTGCTAGCAACTCGGGAAATTGCATTCCCTGTACAACAAATACATTCATTCATTTTATATTTGGTTGTGTGCCCAAAGTATATTTATTTTATAAATTAAAAATAGTATCTCGAAGGAGTAGGACCTTCGAATGAATATCAAAAACTTTTTTTTTATGTTTGGTTTATTTGAAAATAATATTCCATTTCCAATTTTTCCAGGAAGTTTTAACAAAATTTAGCTACTAGCTTTTTATGTTTTTAACATGATTAGCAATTTACAAGAAAGTCTTTAACTAAGCTTTGATATTGACAAATAGATTTTGACAACGTGGAGACTTCAATTAATCCGCTAATCAATATTACCTCAAAGATGAGATATAAAGATAAAGATTGATATCATTCAACTCAAATTCAAAAATTCACAAATTTGTGTGCAAAACCATTAATTAAGCCTTTACTAGTAATCTGGCGAGAGTCCCTGCTCCCTTTTTGGAGGTGTTTTACATTCCCATCTCACTATAAAATACGCTCGCTCTCGCTGATGAGGGTAGGTGTGACTAATTATTTGCTGGCAAGCACTGATAAAAATGGAAACCTTGGCCCATTTTCATGCCAGAAAGGATTCTCTCTTTCGTAGGCAGCATCTCTATGTTTTCGTAGACACTCCATCTCCTCTTTCACAGATTACAAATTTGAATTATGCTTAGCTCCTTGATAGCTGTCCTCTTAGTTTTTTTCGAATGAGGTTCCTTGTGTGAAATTAAACTTTGAAGGTGAATGAGATGTCAATGCAATTTCGCCCATGAACTTGTCAAAGTCTACATTCCAAATCCTCTTCATCTTCAGTAGGATTATTTGCTGAAAGCCAACCAATCGTCACTATCAGTGCTGTTGCAGGGTTGCTGATAAGGCAGCTTCCCACTTTCCTGTGAAATTTTTTTTGTCAAGCGAGCAAGCTCCTCAATTATGCTATTTAAATGCATTCTAGAGTGGTTCACCGTCGGAGGTGCCATTCATGTGGGGTTTCAGCTAGCTTAGGAAATTTCTTATTAGAACTTTATTTAATTTATTTTATTTTTTGCAGTTGTCACTCCGCTGCACGGGATGACCCGCTTAATCAAAGTAGGGGGGTGTAAAGGCCTCAAAAATTCAATCTAACGCAAATACGCAGAACAGCAAAGTCGCATGCACGAATGCTCGAAAGTGAGGCAGCTTAATTTGGGTAGACTAACAGTAATGGAAGAGAATTTCCCACAGAAAACAGAGGTGGCTAGAAAAGAAGGGAGGCTCGCGCCAAACGAGTCAGGCATGGACTGTCTATCAAACACAAATCGCATGTGCCGAAAGAGCCCCCCTTGTGGCTGCGAGGGCGTTCGTAAAGGTGGGTGGTACTTCGAGTGGAAAGTTCCTCCGAGCTACTTGGGCTACGATACCTATAGACAAGAGATAAGCATCAAACATCAGGCAGCAGCAAAGATAGAGGGTCCCAAGTGAACTAGAAAGTACAGGACAGTTTTATAAGCCTAGCCTTTTGGCCTTGACTCGACCCTATCCAAAAGCCGAATGTAAAACCAAAGTACCTCCAGATATGAGAGTTGTACTCCATACAAGGGCGGATGAGCACCTTGTATAGCTGGAGTTTACAAGAGAATGAGTAGAGTAAATTCCTGCGCAGTCTAAGAACTCAGTTTCTTTAGGCCGCGTAGCAACCGTTTGTGATTTTGAGGTTTTCAGACATTTTTAATGTTTATGTTAAGGCCAAGGATGTTTGTATTGTCATAGGTGAGACAATGGAACCTCTCTAAAGATGTAGGGAATCAGAGAAGTTGTTGAGAGGGAAATGTGTTTAAAGTGGGGTTTTTAAAAATTAATTTCACCAAAGGTTGAGACGACCTCAAACCCGGAAATTCTATCAAATCAGCGAGAAAAGAATCGGAAAGATTAAGACGAGAGGCAATTCTTGAAGTAAAAGAGGGAGCAGAATTGAAATGAGTTGAAGAATGAAGGGTCGAGTCATCGGCCTATGAAGGGAAGAGTTTGATGTTCAGGTGAGAAGATCATTAAAGAAAAACAGGAATAAAGTAGGAAGATAAGAAACAAAACCCTGAAGGAACGACCACTATTGACCGAAAAAGAAGAAGTCGCCCCCATCAACAACACCCGATATTGAGCGATTTGAAGAAAGCTAGACATAAGTAAGAAAGAAAAGGAGGAAAACCCAAAGGAGGGGAGCTTGGAAGCAGTGACGTGCCACACCCGGTCAAATGCTTTGGATTATGTTAAGCGCCACCACACAAAACTCCCCATAGTTCCTAAGGGCGGAAAACATAAATCTGTTAAATAAGGAAAGTATATCACCAGTAGACCTCCAGCCCCGAAGGCAGTACTGGCAATCGGAAAGAAGGGAATTGAGATTCCAGATGGTCTAAGAAGTGAGAGTTGAAAGGGTTTCAAAGATCTTAGAAGAATACAAGTTAAAGCTATGGGGCGAAGTTAGAAGGATCAGAGCCGCATCCCTTTTCGGAATAGGTTGGACATTTTCGTGCTTCCAACACTGTAGGGAAAGTGATCAGTAATTGAGCATAGAGAATATAGTTGAAAGAGGCTCGGTAAGCACGGAAGCACACTCCTTTCAAATCTCGGAGGGAAAATGCCATCCCGGGCCACCCACGCTCCTAACGTTCATAGGATTTTATGGAGCCAATGCACCTGATCAAAATGTAATCACAGGCACAGGCATAGGACACCTGGAAGAGAAGAAGGAGGAAGAGATATGCAGATCGTCCGGGTTGAGTTGGAAGAAAAAATAGGAGGCCCAAAGTAGATTGGCGCTTTTCAGTGGAGTATAGCTACAGAATCACGGAGCAAGATTAGGAAAGGATGATTACAGAAGTTGTTAGAGATGTTTTGGCAAGAAGATAGAAAAGATTTGTCAGTAGGAAAACGCAAGGAAGGTCAGCGCACTTTTCGTTTTAATGAAAGTCAGCTTTTGCTCGTTCGAAGGAGTGATTCCCAGCAACAATTTCTAGCTGAATGAAAAATTAGCAAAAGAGTGATAGGAGAACGAGAAATTTTTCCACACCCGATACACACTGTCTATAGCCTGAATGCCAGAGACCAAACACCATCGAACCATGGATTTTGAGGAGAAGATTTAGTCGAAGAAGAGAATGAACTTGTTTATCCCATCAACGATTACAGCTCCACTTTATCGTCAGATACGCGAGGTGTCTTTCAGAGTCAAAGTAAAGTAACTCCATTATAGCTAGCGTAGAAGCAACGCATGCCCCCAATAAGCCCGATTAAAGTGCTAAATACTCTAAGGGCAGGATGAAGATGTTGGAGAGAAAGTATTAAAAATTAAGAGATATAAGTTTGTGGGTTCAGATTTACCGATAGGAGCGAAGGTGGTGTATTTATAGAGAGAGGGAAGGACTAGTGTGAAACATAGATCAAATTGTGTCATGAACTCGGTTGGGGACCGATCCGAAATAATGTGCAGGTTTTCTTTAATTAGTTACTCCAGATCGTTGAGAATACTGAATGATTCGGCTTCCTCCCCACCTAAATCAGTATGAGAGGAACCCAACCATTCAGTGTTGTGTACATTGAAATCCCCTAAATAGAGGAACCTTCAGTATTTGGATGAGAAGATATAACAGTCTACGTGAGAAGTAGTAAGGTAAACAAAAAAAGTTATGAAAATCTTTTCTGTTAGGAGAACAGGTAGCAGAAACATAAGATAATTGTAGTAGAAGGAAGAAAAATTTTAAGCCACAGAACATCGGTTAGGAGATTCGAGATTATCGAGACGGGTTATAGGAGTGTTTGTTTACATAGGCACATACTCCACCCTTCAGATGGAAATTATGAAATAAGTTATAATTGGATATATTAAACGAGTTGAGGATGAATTCTTAGCCATGGGTCTCAGACAAGAGCAAAAAAATTAGGGTTAGAGTTAGAGAGGTGGTATTC
>JABUQX010041897.1:10000-23852 GCA_015478945.1 Trachelipus rathkii
AGAATGCAGAGAGAGAAGCTAGGGAAAAGGAAACGAGAATTCTTTCACTTAACCGGTAGCGTAACTTTGTTTTTGTTTTCTTTTTCTTTTTTTTCAATGTTAAAGTAGGGAAAAGAAAGTTTGAGTCCACGGTGATTAGTTACTAAATGAAAGTAGCGTTGATGATAATAGGGAATCATATTCCAACTATTTAAGTGGTGATACTTAATTGGGATGAAGTTGTCGAAATACGCACAGAGGATAAAGAATTTCTCTGGTTCAAATTGATAAAGGGGAAGAAGGAAAATGAATTGCTATACGGTTGTTGAAACTTATATTTAGAAATTGTGTAAATATAAGATTTAAAATATTTTTGTATTTAGTAGTGAAAAATAATCTTACAATGATAATGGAATCTCCAAACTTTTTTTTCTGAGGTGGTGGGTAATTTGGTAGTGAAAGAGTAGTCTTTTATATTGACCGTGAAAGCTTCCGATTTTTTTTAGGGGATCGGTAATTTGGTAGGTAAAAGGAAATCTTTTATATTGATAGTGAAAGCTTCACTTTTTTTTTTTTTGAGGAGGTGGATAATTTGGTAGTGAAAAATTAATATTTTATATTGATAGTGAAAGTTTCAAACATATTTTTTGAGGAGGTTGGTAATTTGTAGTGATAAGTGTCTTTTATATTGATTGTGAAAGCTTTAGTCTTTTTTGAGGGGTTGGGTAATTTGGTAGTGAAAAATTAGCCTTTTATAATTGATAGTGAAAGCTTGTCTTTTTTGAGGGGGTGGGTAATTTGGTAGTGAAAAATGTCTTTTATATTGATAGTGAAAGCTTGTCTTTTTTGAGGGGGTGGGTAATTTGGTAGTGAAAAATTACTTTTATATTGATAGTGAAAGCTTCAGACTTTATTTGCGGGGGTGAGGAATTAGTTGATGAGAGGTGCAATGTTAAAAGTTATTGAGAATAATTGGTTGGTTGGAATGCTATTTGTGTCTGAAAATAAAATAAAGCAATCATGCGTTTGTACAAAGGGAGCTAGCTGTATATTTGTTTGTTTTCCAGTTTGGAAAACTTTTTGTAGATGACACTACACAGTAAAACACAAAGTGCATAAATGTTTTTCAGGTACACCTATGTATCCCTGATAAAAGTTGTATTTGCAAAACAATGTAAGCTTTTATATTTTTCATTGAAATTATTTAAATAATGTAAGCTTTTTTGATTTTTCATCAACATTATTTTTTGAACTTTACAATTAATGTTAAATTATTTTAGTTTTATATTTGGAAACTTATTATGTGTAAACATTTATTGTAAGCTGCATTATAAATAATAGTAAGTTAACCGTGATCATGCCTGAAATATACAAGCGAAATATTGGTAATATTTAATACTTGGTTCATTATCGCTTGTTCCATTCGAAAGGGCCTAAGACCCAACGAACTGTAGCAGCCTGAACGCTTGCGTTCGGGAGCGCAGCAGCTCTGATAAATTTATATTTAATTTTAATACAATATTTTT
This sequence comes from Trachelipus rathkii, assembly GCA_015478945.1. Lineage (NCBI taxonomy): Eukaryota > Metazoa > Arthropoda > Malacostraca > Isopoda > Trachelipodidae > Trachelipus > Trachelipus rathkii. The sequence continues at coordinate 11,506 of JABUQX010041897.1, forward strand.
TGAAAAAATTTAATATCTTCATCCGCGACTTTACCTCCGTGACACTTAAGGTTTTGCGCTTTTAACGCCAGCTAAGTAGGTCAATGACTAGTGCATTGTTCTGTCTATGCGAGTGTTACGAGCACTTATTAACGGGCGTTAGATCAGCACTTTTAACGCCGCGTTTTAAGTACACTTATAGAACTTGCCTAATAATATCTTAGTTGAACCAATATTCTTCATGCTTTTCATTTATTTTTAAAGAACTGTTGAAGAATTCCAAGAACGAATGGAAGAACTTGAAGGTAGCAAGAAGCGACTTCAGATTGAACTTGATGATCTTGTATCTACGAGAGGTACAGCCCACAAAAATGTCCATCAATTAGAAAAGGCTAAACGTGCTTTGGAGTCTCAGTTGGCAGAACAAAAGACTCAGGTGATTTTATTTTCTAACACTTCATTGACCGTTATTATTATTTATCCAGAGATTTTGAGTTTTTATTATTTTATTATATTCATTATTTATTTTATTATTATTATTATATTATTATTATTATTATTTATTATTAATTATTATTTATTATTATTATTATTATATTATTATTATTATTATTATTATTATTATTATTATTATTATTATTATTATTATTATTATTATTATTATTTTTGCATTTTATTTTCAGTTTTATCCCATTGCAATATACATTAAATGGTTTTCTACCATACATTTTTTTTTTTAGATTGAGGGATTGGAAGACGAGCTTCAACTTACTGAAGATGCAAAACTTCGTCTGGAAGTTAACATGCAGGCGATGAAAGCTCAATTTGATAGAGATTTGAATGCCAGAGAAGAACAAGGAGAAGAGAAGAGAATAGGACTTATCAAACAGCTTAGGTGATACTGATAGAATTGTACCCTTAGCATTTTTTTTTCCTTTATATCCTTATAGGTTGTGTGGTTAAGGCGTAGCATTTTCCCTAAATGAAATTACGATTATAATAGAAACTTTTTATTTATTTAATTTTTTTTTAATTTTTTTTTATTCAGGGAACTCGTGAGTGAGTTAGAAGAAGATCAAAAGCAACGCACAGCTGCCGTTACAGCTCGCAAGAAGCTTGAGGGCGACTTGAAGGATATGGAAAGCCAACTAGAAATGAACAGCAAGCTAAAGGAGGACGCCCTCAAACAGCTGAAAAGAATGGGTGGCCAACTGAAGGAATACCAAAGGGAAGCCGACGAAGCACGTATTGGAAAAGAAGAAATGGCATCTCAGTATAAAGAGATGGAAAGGAAAATCAAAATAATGGAAACGGAATTGCTTCAGTACCAAGAAGATATCAGTTCACTAGAGAGGGCCAAAAAGGTAAGCTTTCTATTCTCACTGTATAGTACTTTTCACTCCTAATAGTATATTACGAATCACTTATTAGGTTGTGGTGCTTAGAATTAATTTTATTATATTAAAGTTAACTGTCATTTTTGAAATTTAGAATGCAGAGGCCGAAAGAGATGAACTTCAAGAAGAATTGAGTCAATACACTTCTAAAATGAGCTTAAGCAGTGATGAAAAGAAGAGACTCGAGGCAAGAATTCAGTCTCTCGAGGAAGAATTAGAAGAAGAACAAAGTAATGTTGAGGTAAGGATTTGTGATAAGCTGACGTGTAGAAGTGTGAATTCTGATGGATACCCCAAGCATGTAAAATATTTTTTGTAATCCTTCTCAATTGTATTTATATATTTTCTTTGTTAATTTTAAAGATGTTTTCGTCTATAATAAATTTAATTGTCAGCTTTCTTTAAATATATATATTTTTTTTAAAATAAATTATATGGTAATTTTTTTTCTGTACGGAATTAGGTATTAATGGATAAAATGAAAAAGAATCAGTTGACAACCGAACAACTTCAAACTGACTACAATATCGAAAAATCTGCGGTCGTCAAATTGGAAGGACAGAGATCGATGCTGGAAAGGCAAAACAAAGAACTCAAACTTAAATTGGCAAAACTGGAAGCCGAAGTTAGGTCAAAAACTAAAGCTACCATTAATTCACTTGAATCAAAGGTAGGTTTTGTTTTCTATTATTATTATTATTATTATTATTATTATTATTATTATTATTATTTTGTTTGATACGCTGTAAGGTTCAATGTATATTATTATAATATAATTCATTTCAGTTTAAAATATAGTTTCATAATATAGTTATCAAAGTATATTCAATAATTAAATATTCTTTTTTATAGTTATACAAGTTATTCAGTAATTAATATTCTTTAATAGTTACGCAAGTTGTATTCAGTAATTATTTAATATTCTTTAGTAGTCTATATAAGTTATTCGCAGTAATTATTAATGATAGTGAATGTTTGATAATATTATAAGTGATAATATAGATAGTGTAGTGGAATATTAATAATGATAAATAGGTATTAATGGTGATATTTTATTTTTTTATTGTGTATATATTTTTTTTTTTTTTTTTTTGTATTTTATATTTTATTTTATAATATAAAGCGCAAGACTAGTTCAAAGTGTTAAGAGCGACATCGCCAACCGCGAGGGTTTCCAGCTCATACTGGTCGAGAGGCGACTATGAAGACAATGGTAGCTGGGTTTGGGTCCCGCTACCTCTTTATACCCTAAGAATGCTCAGTATGCCTCTAATTTCTGATGCATGTTTACATACCTTACCCCCAATTCTGGAGAAAAAGGGGCAGCTCCAGCTTATGATAATAAGATTATTATTTTACAAGAGATTTTATGTAAAAAATAATTTTAAAAACGAGACATTCTGGAAGGAGTAAGGATGAAAATTAGAACCCTTTATTTTGGTTGTTGCATACTGTTTAAATTGCTTTAGAGACACTTAAATCTTCGTTTAAATTATTTTGTAACCTGCATTTTGCGAAAGCTGAAGTTAGAGAGTTGAGATGGAGTGAAATTTGTTTTCTCTTAGTCCTTGAATTTCACATTGGTCCAAAATGGGAAGGAGAGTGGTCTTATTATTTATTTTTATGGATGATAATTATTTTTCTGTTTGCAAATATTGAGCACTGGATATTGATACAGTAATGTAGCAAGAATTAATTGTGAAATTAGTTGAACTTTGCGTTTTATTAAAATTACTTGAATAGATATGATAAACCTGTTAAGTACATATTAGTGTATTAAAAATAATGTATATCTATTGTATGAAAAGATTATTGGTAATTGAGTTGTTTTGAATATGATTGAGATGAGACATGGGTTTCAGTAGTGAAAAGACTGATGAAGATGGAAGATTAGTTGCATAGTTAATTAATGGTAGACTTTGTTGCAGGCCAAATGTAAATTGTAATTAATTAAATGTATCATTTTTCTTTCAGACCAATTCAAGATTATGTTGTCCACGAACCCTTCGTTCAAACTCAAAAACTTCAGTCAAAATTTCTACTTCAAATTCCGAACCACCTAAACCAAAAGAATCAAAAAAATGAAGAGAGAAGATAATTTTGAGGACCGAAGATTCAAAAGATACTAATGATGGCAATGAATTGATTCAAAATTGTAATAACATGGAAATTATAAGGGCGTGTTAGGTGGGAAAAGAATTGTTAAAATGAGGAATTGAACGTATTAGAAGAGTTGTTGGTGTGAAGAAGGGATAAATGTAGAGAATAAATGAAAGTACGTTGAGATGGTTTGGTCATGTGGAAAGGATGAATGATAGCTATAGCTATAGCTATAGTCGGTTGGTTAATGCTGGATGATAGTGTGAGCAGAGCCCTCTTAACCGCTAGGCGAAACTAGGCAAACGCTTAGGGCGGCAGAATATGAGGGCGGCCCTAGGTGGCTAGAACGCGGGGCAGACAACGACAGCAAAAAAAGAAAATAATAAAAAAATAACTATATAGTATATATTATATATATTATATATATATATATATATAATATATATAATATATATCTTATATATATATATAATATATATATATATATTATATAATCTATATAATATATATAATATATATAAGTAATCAGTGAGAGGAGGTACACGCATACTTGTAGAGGAGAGAACGCAATTACTCGAAGCGATGAAAAATCTAATACCTCCATTTTTAATGGTGCGTCTTTCTCTTTTGCGTTTATATTCTTTACTCACTCATCCTCAGGCAACATATTACTAACCTACCATTTATCCCATCATCAATATACACATGATTAAAGACACACCCTACTTCTAGATATACACCTTTACAGACATCCCTACTACTCATATCCCTGTTGTGCGGGGGAGAACCAGAATTGCCGACACATCCGTATGTCCCTCGCGTGTGTCGTAGAAGTCGACTAAGGGCGGGGAGTTGGGTTGGCTGCCCACTACCACCTATCTTTCTTGCTAGGAAGTGCTGAATCGCACCTCGGAGATGTTCGATGATCGCCGTAACAGACCTTCTATTTCGGTCGAAAAATTGTATGAATCGTATGGGTACATTGGAAGTCAGAGGAATAAATTTGAGGAGAAGAGGAGAGAGGTGAGGATGTATTTAGAAAGGGCAAATTTGATTTGCTCGCTGTGACGAAAACAAAGATGAAAGGAAAAAGTGAAATTGAGTGGTGTGTGTGGTGAAATGTGTGCGTGCTGGTCTGGAAGAGAAAATGAGAGAGAGAGAGAGAGAGTTGCAAATTTTGATGAGTGACTCTTTGGTACAAAGCTATGGTAAGACTGTTTGTGTGTGAAGTCCTAGAATTCTAAATGGTTAACATTTAAGTTAAAAAAGGTCAAGGTATGTGTGGTTGTGACGTATGGTCCATTTGAGGGAAACGTTGGAGAGAGTACGATTTTTTGGGAATAATCTGAATGATGTTCTGGATAGGGTGAGTAGGAGCGTCAGATTGATAGGTTTTGGGGAACCTGAATGGTTGGATAGGTGATCAAAAAAGGGATGGTATACAGGTGGTTTTGGGGTGGGGGAGAAAATGAGAATGGAGGAAGGTGATTGATTTCTGTGAAGAGAGAGGTTGTTTGTAAGCAATATACTTTCTTTCAACACAAGAGTATCCATAAGTATAACTCGACGGGTGTAGGTAGAGATGTATCGAAGTGAAGAAGTAGATCTGATTTTGTTGTTGTGAATAAGGAGATGTTGAAGTATGTGTTGGATGTTAAATAGTGAGGTGTTAGGAATGGGATTATCGGATCATTATGTTGTTCTGAGTAAAAATTAAGTTAGTTGGATGGAGAGGAAGTGAATACGAATAGGAGTAGGTAAAATTAAAAGTGAGAAATTAAGTGAGCAAAGAACATACGGATAAGTATGTGAGAGCGCTCGCTAGTAAATCGGTTGAATGTTGAACACAGTTTGATACTGAACAAATCTGGGGCAAATGAAGGAACCAATTGTTAGTAGTGCAAAGGAAGTGTGTGGATGTGCAAAGTAGGATGTAAGAAAGTTAACAAGTGAATGGTGGATGAAGAGGTGATGAAAGCTGTTAAAGGTAAAAAGGTAGGCGTGGTTGAATGTAACTAAAAGCAAATAATGACAGTTTCACAGAAAAGAGCTTGGAGATTAATATAAGGAGGAAACAAGAAATACTAAAAGGTGCAATCGGGAGGAAAACAAAGGTAAATGAACAGTTTGGAAGGAGGATATCGACCTACAAGGGAATTAGAAGCTATTCTGGAGGAAGAGCGAAAGGTTAAGAATGAAAATAAGGGGAACTGCTTAGAATAATGAATAGGGAGGTGCCTTTTGTAACTGAATGAAATGGATGTGAGGGAGTGTAGAAAGTACACTTGCGAAAATCGCACAATATTTAACATGTAAATGATGAGTGTTAGTGAATGTGTGGGGTTTGATGGTGCACAAGAAGGATAGGTATTTGGGGAATGAGGTTATTAGTAAGGAGGAGGTAATGGTGAGAGTGAGAAAGTTTAAGAATGGTAATACTATATATATGATGAAATTACTGGTGAACTGAAGAATGACGGAGGCGAGATGGTGATTGATTGATTTGGAAGTTGTGTAAATAAAAAAGCGTTTATTGGAGGGTATAGTTCCAAGGGTTTGGAAAGAGGCGGTAATAAGTATCTTTATTTAAGGGTAAGGGAGAAAAGGGGAACTGTAGAACTTATAGGGGGAATAAGTTTATTGAAGTGTTGTAGGAAGTAATTGCGGCGATTTGTCGAAAGATTGCGTCTAGTGACTGAAGGACCAATTGGTGAAGAACAAGGTTGCGTTTAGGGAGTGTAGTAGGATGTTGGATCAAATCTTTACATTAAACAAATGATTGAGAAATGAAGGGAGAAGAAGAAATAGAATTCATATTTTGGTTTTATGGATTGTGCAACGGCGTATGATATGAGTTAATAGGGAAGCCTTTATGGCAGGTAATTAGTGATATATGGTCTTGTGGTAGGCTTTCTGATGGAAATCAAAAGTATTATGACATTGTGAAGCGTGTGTCAAGAATAAATGTGTCAATGGTGATTGGTTTAGGTTTAATAGCGGAGTGAGCCGGGTTGTTATGTCTCCTTGTTATTCAATTTGTATAGGATGGGGTTATGAAAGAAAGAATTCGAGGTGGGGATGCAGGAAATGGTGGTTAGAGATGGACGATAGTGGAAGGGTGCCCTCTATGTATATCGGATGAAATTGGTTCTTTGTGGCGAATCTGAAGAGAGTTTGAGAGGATTGGGAGAGAGATTTGGAAGGGTGTGTAAAAGAGGGTTTGAAAGTAAACGTAAGATAAGAGTAAGGTTATGGCTTTGAGTGAGGACAGTCCTCAGTGATAAAGTTATGTTAGATTGGTGAGCAGCTGGAAAAAGTGTCTGAGTTCAATATTTAGGTATATGTTGTTGGATGAGAAGGGAACGGAATGATGCAGAGTGTAGTAGGAAATTGTGAAATGGCAGGAATTGTTGCTGGTGCAATTAAATCCTTTGTGAATGTAAAGGGGACTAAGTCTTGAGTGCGACTAGGTCTTTACATGAAGGGTATGTTTGTTATGTGTTACCTTGTATGGTAAGTAGAGACTAATCGGTCTGGGATAAGAAGTATAGATTCTAAATTTCAATGTGTTCAGATGGACAATCTTAGGAGCATGCTCGGTGTGAGAAGAATTGATAAAATTGAGGAATGAACTTATTCGAGAGTTGTGTGGTGTGACGAAAGGGTAAATGAGAGAATAAATGAATGAGTATTGAGATGGTTTGTCAATGTGGAAAGGATGGAATGATAGTCGGTTGGTTAAGCCGGTGTGTATAGTGGTGAGTGGTTGGAACGCGGCTGGGAGACCGAAGAGAAGTGGATTGAGCGAGTCGGTAAACGATTGTCTGAAGAGAGAAATTGTGAGTTTGGCAGAGGCACGAAGAAAGGTGCATAATAGGAGAGAATGGCGGGGTCTTGTATGGGGGCATGGTTGTGGCCCAACTGGGCCAAGGGATGAACCTTACATTGAGGAGATGACCATATTGAGGGCCCGTCGCGGTCCCATGAAGCTCTAGGGTGGGTTTCCTGACTGCGACTCTCACTAATTAATGTTACAGAGGGGGCGGTGAGGCTGGGCTTTCTTTTCGACATTGTCATGTTACTCTGCTACTGCTTTTCTTTTTCCGATGCTTGTAGCGCAACTTACTCCATCTTGGGAAGAAGAGGTAGGAAAAGGAGAGAAAGGAAGGATATATATATACTATATATATATATATATATATATATATATATATATATATATATATATATATATATATATTATATATATATATATATATATATATATATAATATAATATATATATATATATATATATATATAATATATGATAGGTAGGCACGCTCATTGCTCTCTAAGCTCCTCCTTTGGGTTTCCTCTTCTCTTTGCTTAACTCATGTCTAGTTTCTTCTCAAATCGCTCAATATCGCTGTGTGATGGGGCGACTCTTTTCCTTTTCTGTCAATAGTGGTGTTTCTCAGAGGTCTGTCTTATCTCCTACTGTTATTCCTACTTTTGTCATTAATGATCTCTCACCTGCATATCTAATCTCGTATTACATATGTCGATGACTTGACCTTCATTCTTCAACTCATTTCAATTCTGCTTCCTTCTTTTTACTTCTAGAATTGCCTCTCGTCTTTATCTTTTCCTATTTCTATTCTCGCTGATCTAGATAGAAATTCCGGGTGGGGTCGTCTGACCTGTGAAATTATCAAATTCTTTAAAAAACTCAACTTCGGCAAATCTCTCTCTAAAGTACACCTTCCAGACTTTCCTATCTCTTCGATAGTTCTCTCGTCTCTCCCTGTTGACAAATATAAACATCCTTGGCCCCCCCCCCCTAACCTAACATAAACAAAAAAATGCCTTGGAAAACTCATCACATTCACAACGGTTGCTAGGGCGGCCTCAAAAGAAACTGGGAGTTCTGTTTATGACTGCGAACTTTTTTTTCCTCTTCTCTAGTTCTCCATATGCAAGGGTCTCATCCGCCTTGTATGGAGTACTGTCTTCTCATATCTGGGGGGGGGGGGGGCTCTGGTTTCACCGCTTTTGGATAGGGTCGAAGCAAAGGCCAAAAGGCTGATAAACTGTTCTGTACTTTCCAGTTTCCGCCTTGACCCTCTATCTTTGCGGCGGATGTTGGTGTTTTACATCTCTTTCTATAGTAACCCCGCAGCGGTCAGGCTGCTCGAGGGGCTTATCACTCGCGTACCTCCACCTTTACGTCGCCTCGTAGAACTAGGGTGCTGTGTCTGCACATGAGTTTTGTGTTGATATCAGTAACTCCAGGCTTGTCCATTGCTGTAGTGCCTAATTTATAGCGACATCTGTTCTGTGGAATTCTCTTCCATCGTCGTGTTTCTCTGAATTTAATCTCCCCAGTCAAACTTCTGCGTATTGCTCATTCTGCGTAATTTCTTTAGTTGTTGACTTTTGAGGCGTGAAAACACCCCCTCCTTGAATTGGCTCTGCCCGTGAGTGGGTGTGACAACTGGTAAAATATAATATATATATACTATATTATACTATATAATATATATATATATTATATAATATATATATATATATATATATATATATATATAATAATATATATTATATATATATATAATATATATATATATATATATATATATATATATGTTGTGAAGAACAAGGTGCGTTTAGGAGTGGTAAGAGGATGTTTGGATCAAATCTTTACATCAAAACATCTGCTGCCATCTGATGAAGAAGAAAAATAATGTTATATTTAGGTCTTTATGGACATTACAACAGGCGCTATGAATCAGCAGTTAATAGGGCAAGCTTTAATTAGGCATGGTATTAGTATGATATTGGGTGTTGGTGGTAGGCTTCTGAATGGATATTCAAAGTATGTATGAACAGATAGTGAAAGCGCTGTGTAGAGAATAAAAGGTGTCATAGGTGATGTTTAGGCTTAATTACGGAGTGAGAACAGGGTTGTGTGTATTCTCCTCGGTTTATTCAATGTGTACTATGGATGGGGTTATGAAAGAATTCGAGGTTTGGGATGAGGAAATGGTGTTTTAGAAATGAGGAGAATGGAAGAGGAGTGAGGGTGCCTACCTACGTGTATGCCGATGATTTGGGTTCTGTATGGCGATGGCTGAAAGAGAGTTTTGAGAAGGATTGGTGAGGAGATTTGCAGGGTATGTAAAAGGAAGGGGTCTGAAAGTAAACGTAGTTAAGAGTAAGGTTTGGTTGTGAGTGAGATCAGTCCTCAGTGTGAAGTTATGTTAGAGATGGTGAGCTGGAGCAAGTGTCCTGAGTTTAAATATTTAGGCTATGTGTTGAATGAAAAGGGAAGATGATGCAGAGTGATGTAGGAAAGTTGTGAATGGCAGGGAAGGTGGCTGTGAATTAAATCGTTGTGAATGTAAAGGGACTAGTCTGAGTGCGCTAGAGTCTTACATGAGGGCAGTCTGTTACCTAGTGTTAATATGTATGGTATGAACTATAGGTCTGAATAAGAATGTATAGATTAGAAGTCAATGTTGTTCAGCATGGACAATTCTAGGGCCATGCTAGGTGTGAAAGAGAATTAATAAAGTGAGGAATTCGAACGTATTAGAGAGTCCGGTGTGGTGCTGAAAGAAAGGGGGTAAACTGAGAGAATAAATAAAGTTGTTGAGATGGTTTGGTCATGTTGGAAAGGATGAATGAAAGTCGTTGTTAAGCGGATGTATAGTGAGAGGTGTGTTGGGACCGACCGGCTGGGAGAACCGAAGAAAAAAGTGGATTGAGTGGTGAACGAATGTCTGAAGGAGAGATAATGTGAGTTTGGCAAGGGCGAGAATAAAAAGGTGCGTGATAGGAGAGAGTGGCGGGGTTTTTGTATGGGGGCATGGTTGTGGTCGGCCTGGCCCAGGGAATGAACCCTTCATTGACGATTTACCAAGTGAGGGTCCGTCGCGTCCATGATGCTTCTATGGGGGATTTTCTGTCTGTGAACGGCTTCACTAATTAATGGTACATGAGGGGCGTAAGCGCTGGGCTTTCCTTTTCGACGTTTGTCATGTTCTCGCTACTAGCTTTTCTTTCCGATGCTGGTACAGCGACCTTACCCCATCTTGGGCGCAAAGGGAAGGTGAAGAAAGAGAAAAGAAAAGAAATACTATATATATATATATAATTATATATTATTATATATATATTATATAATATATATATCATATTTTATATATATATAATAATATATATATAAGTTAATATATATATATATATATCTATATATTATACTATATATATACAGGGTAATCAACACCTCTGCGAAAAACTGAGGGCTGGATAGAATCAAACGACAAGGAACAGTTATTGTTAAAATACTATGCTGAAATATAACTATCCTTTTAAAGCTTACAGTGACGATGAAGGTACACTAGTTTGTTGTGTGACTCGTCGTATGTGGGTTACCGACGATTTAGGTTACTCAATTTTTATGTGTTTGTGCGTGCGTCCATGTGTGTATGCTTAACGTCCTTGGAAATTACGTGCATACCTTCTTGCCCAATTCATCGTTGAATCAGTACAGTGTAGGCATCGTTTTACGAATGATCCCTACACCTCCCGAGTGTAACCGAATGATAATGATGTTATCGGTGCGGCGAACGAATGGAAATGAAGACGCACGCTGCATGTACCGGGAACGGTTTCCCACACAGATATCACCTCCACCTACACATTCGTTTGCTCTGCCCTTCATCAGCGCCCATTCGAGATGATGGAGGACCCTTCGTCTTCGGTGCATTGGTGGAAGACCGCGAATACGAGGACTCCTGGGTTTGAAGAAGAGGTGCTTGTGAGAGGTCGCACGACCTTCGCTAGCACAAAACGCGCCAATTGCCTCATGCATGGTTCTAAATCAGTCTCTGTGTGTTCGGGTCTGGCAAAGAGCAAGCCTCCATGCCTACCACTACAGAAAGTACACAGGACTTGGGCCACACATTTGCACCGTCGTGTGCGATTTCCGGTGGTTTCTGCAATCGGAGCATCGATAATCCTGTCGCCTTTCCCTGCACATGTCTTAGTTTACCGCATAGCGTGTCTTCACACGTGATGGCCTACTTCAACAGTCAGAAACAGCCAACATAATGGGGCGAGACAATCGCACGCAAATGTTCATCAGAGTTCACAGCTAAATTTACCGTATAACATCTGGGTGAGAAATTTTGGGGATTATCTGCTGGGACCTGTCATCATTCCCCACCGTTTGGATGGACCTGCGTTCCTGCAACTACTCCAGAACACGCTTCCGCAGCTCATGGATGACATACCCCTTGCACAGCAGAAGACATGGTGGATGTCCAAACTGATGGCGCGAAAAAGGGCACTCGCCCCAAGTACGGGCTGCATCTGAACAGAGTCTAACAGTGACAAATGGAATAGGGAGAGGGGGACCTGTTTCGTGGCCTGCAAGATCGCCCGCTCATTTAATGAACTTTTGACAAAGAATCATACTTTTCTTACTAAAGGCATACGTGAAAGAATAGTAATAGCGTACATATAAAACAAACCAGTACACAAACACACAGCAGGACTGAATATAAACACGAAATAATAACATTGAGACATCTTAAGCATCACCAATATGAAACATTCCACCGAACCATATACAGATAGACCGCCCCACAAAGCAAAACCATGGCAAAGTACACGAGGAATAAAGAAAAACATGAATAAATCAAAAGAAACACTTATAGAAACACATCTGTATCAAATTAATATGATATTAAATAAACCAACAAACCCATATAGTTGCCTTACAACCTCGCGTCAAAACGCATACGTTTTTTAACAAAATATCCTTATTGTTAACTCTATCGAACCCTCAGAGTACAGCAGATGTACGCGACGCAACACATACAT
>JABUQX010041898.1:0-5000 GCA_015478945.1 Trachelipus rathkii
TTTACTCGAATTGAACCAGTAAAATTTAAGTTGAGTTTCCTTTTTGCAAGAAAATCCATATTAGCTCGAATAAAATATACGTAAGTTTTTCGTTTTCTAAATGGAAATTCTCACGTATTTTAAAATCCGTAAGAATCGTTTCTTTTTTAACAAAACTGCGAATTTCCTACGAAAAATAGGAAAATTTAGCTAATTTTTTCCTAGTCGTGAAAGCTGATTTTTTTTAAGTAAAACTTATCGTTCCGAATGAACCAGTAAAATTTTAGGTGAGGTTTTCCTTTTTTAGCAGAAAATCCATATTAGCTCGAATAAAATAATTACGTAAGTTTTTCGTTTCTTAATGGGAAATTCTCACGAAGGGTTTGTTTTAAAATCCGTAAGATTCGTTTCTTTTTTTAAAAAACCACACGCTACCCTCAATTAACACAAATTTACGTAAGTTTCCTTATGTCGTGAAAGTATTTTTTAAGTAAAACTACGCTTGAAATGAAACCAGTAAGATTTTACGTGACGGTTTCCTTTTTAGCGTAAGAAAATCCCTATTACTCGAATAAAAATATTACGTAATTTTTTCGTTTCCTTAATGGAAATTCTCCACGTAGGCTGTTTTAAAATCCTAAATTCGTTTCTTTTTCAAAAAACCCACACGCTAGCACTCAATTTAACACAAATACGTAATTTTCCTTATGTCTGGAAAAGTCGATTTTTTAGTAAAACTTACGTCGAAGAATAGATAAATTTACTGAGGTTTCCTTTTTTAGCGTAAGATAATCCATATTAGCTCGAATAAAAATATTACGTAAGTTTTTCGTTTTCATAATGGAAATTTTCAAGTAGTTTGTTTTAAAATCCCTAAGATTCGTTTCTTTTTTAACAAAAACCACACGCTACACTCAATTAACACAAATGTTACGTAAGTTTTCCTTATTTCGTGGAAAAAGTGATTTTTTTAAGTAAAACTTTACGTTCGAATGAACCAGTAAAATTTTACGTGAGGTTTTCCTTTTTTAGCGTAAGAAAATCCATATTAGCTCGAATAAAATATTACGTAAGTTTTTCGTTTTCTTAATGGAAATTCTCACGTAGGGTTTGTTTTAAAATCCGTAAGTTTTAACAAAAACCACACGCTACACTAAATTAACACAAATGTTACGTAGGTTTTTTCCTTATTTCGTGGAAAAAGTGATATTTTTAAGTAAAACTTTACGTTCGAATGAACCAGTAAATTTTACGAATGTTTTCCTTTTTAGCATAAGAAATCCATATGAGCTCGATAAAATAACGATAAGTTTTCGTTTTCTAATGATAATTCTCAGAGGGTTTTTTTAAAATCCTAATATTCTCTTTTAACAAAACACACTCTACACTCAATTAACACAAATGTATCGTAAGTTTTCCTTATGTCGTGGAAAAAGGATTTTTTGGTAAATTTACGTTCGAAAACCAGTAAAAAATTTACCGTGAGGTTTCCTTTTTTAGCGAAGAAATCCATATTAGCTCGATAAAAATTACGTAAGTTTTTTCGCCATTTTTCTAATGGAAATCTATCGTAGGTTTAGTTAAACCGTAAATTCGTTCTTTTTTAACAAAAACCACACGCTACACTCATTAACACAAATGTTACGTAATTTTTCCTTATGTCGTGGAAAAAGTGATTTTTTAGGTAAACTTTACTTCGAATGAACTGAAAATTTTACGTGAGGTTTTCCCTTTTTAGCGTAAGAAAATCCATTACTCGAATAAAAATGTATAAGTTTTTCGGTTTCTTAAGGAAAGTCACACGTAGGGCTGTTTAAAAAATCCGTAAGATCGTTTCATTTAACAAAACCACACGCTACACTCAATTAACACAATTACGTAAGTTTTTCCTTATGTCGTGGAAAAGTGATTTTTTTAAGTAAAACTTACGTTAATGAACCAGAAAAATTTACGTATGTATCCTTTTTAGTAAGAAAATCCATATTAGCTCGAATAAAAATAACGTAAGTTTTTCGTTTTCTTAATGAAATTCTCACGTAGGTTTTTTTTTAACCGTAAAATTCGTTTCTTTTTTAACAAAAAAACCACACGCTACACTCAATTAACACAAAGATTACGTAAGTTTTTTTCCTTATGTCGTGGAAAAAGTATTTTTTAATAAAAACTTTACATTCGAATGAACAGTAAATTTTTACGTGAGGTTTTCCTTTTTAGGTAAGAAAATCAATGCTCGAATAAAATATTACGTAAGTTTTTCGTTTCCTTAATGGAAATTCTCACGTAGGGTTTGTTTTAAAATCTGTAAGATTCTTTTCTTTTTTAAAAAAAAACCACACGCTACACTCATTAACACAAATGTTTAGGTAAGTTTTTTTCCTTATGTCGTGGGGAAAAAGTGATTTTTTAAGTAAAACTTTACGTTCGATGAACCAGTAAAATTTTACTTGAGGTTTCTCTTTTAGCGTAAGAAAATCCATATTCAGCTCGAATAAAAATATTACGTAAGTTTCTCGTTTTCTTAATGGAAATTCTCTAGTTTATTTTAAAATCGTTAATTCGATTCTTTTTTAACAAAAACCACACGCTACACTCAATTAACACAAAGAACGATTTCCCCATGTCGTGGAAAAAGTGATTTTTTAGGTAAAACTTTACTCTCATAAAACTGTTAAAATTTTACGGTGAGTTTTCCTTTTTTTACGGTTTAAGAAAGCCATAGAGCCAATAAAAATATACGAAGGTGGTCGTGCGTGAGAGAAGTCTCACGGAGGTAAATCCGGAAATTCGGGGGGGAACAAAAACACACGGCGGACACGCAAGACACAAGTAACGAAGCCGTTTTAGGGCGGAAAAAGTGTTTTGGGTAAAACTTTACGTTTCGAATGAACCAGTAAAATATTACTTGAGGTTTTCCTTTTTTAGCTAAGAAAATCCATATTAGCTCGAATAATAATATTACGAAGTTTTTCGTTTTTCTTAATGGAAATTCTCACGTAGGGTTTGTTTTGAAATCCGTAAGATTCGTTTCGTTTTTAACAAAAAACACACGCTACACTCAATTAACACAACTGTTACGAAGTTTTTTCCTTATGTCGTATAAAAAGTTGATGTTTTTAAGTAAAACTTTACGTTCGAATGAACCAATAAAATTTTACGTGAGGTTTTATTTTAGAGTAAGAAAATCATATTAGCTCGAAATAAAAAATATACTAAGTTTTTCGATTTTTCTTAAAATGGAAATATCTCACGGTAGGGCTTTTTTCTGACTTCGAGATTGTTCGAACGTGCTTAAATTAAAATCCGCGTGTAGAAGATTCGGTTTCTTTTTTTAAACAAAAACCACAACCGCTACACTCAATTAACACAATGTTACGTAAGTTTTTTCCTTATGTCGTTGAAAAAACGTGAATTTTTTTTTTAGGTAAAACTTTACGTTCGAATGAAACTGTAAAATTTTACGAGAGTTTTCCTTTTTTAGCGTAAGAACATCCAATTAGCTGCCGAATAAAAAATTTTAGTAAGTTTTCGTTTGTTTCTAATGAAAATTCAACGTAGGTTGTGGGGAAAGGGAAGGGTCTGAGCGGGCGGACCCCTCACGTACGCATGTGGCCTCTCATCACCTCCAGCAGTGTAACAACTATGTGAATTTTCGCTTAGACACCAAGTGAGGGGCGACGCCCAGCGTGCTTAAACGCTACCCAAGACAGAAGCCGCGCCGCTCTACCACGCTCATACCCTCACCGATACAACGATACAGTACTATCATGGACCCTTACGCTCATCAATACAGTGTCCACCACATTGTCTCCACTCGCACCGGAAATCTAGCAATGCAAATTTCTCCAAGATATATATAATATATATATAATTATCAATTATTATAATATAATATATATTATTATATTATACAATAAGTTTTGTATTTGTAATAGGATTCATATGTGTAAGATGCATATTTTTTTAATAGTATGTTATTATTATTATATATAATATATATAATATATATATTTAGATATATATTATATATAGGATTATATGTGTAGATGCATATTTTTTCG
The DNA here is from genome assembly GCA_015478945.1 of Trachelipus rathkii. Lineage (NCBI taxonomy): Eukaryota > Metazoa > Arthropoda > Malacostraca > Isopoda > Trachelipodidae > Trachelipus > Trachelipus rathkii. Next base: position 4,038 of record JABUQX010041898.1, read on the forward strand.
TCTTTATGATGTATGTATATATTATATATTTTATATAATACTATATATATATATATTATATATATATATATTTATATATATATATTATATATATAATATATATATATATATATATATTGGGATTTTTTCGAGGGAGTTAGGAGAGGTAGTGGTTCTTGTATAATTTGAGAAGGGCAGATACTAAGAGAAACTCTCTTGCCTCTCACAGAATATTTAATTTTGATGAAAAAAAAAAAAAATATTACTTGAATTCACTTTAAAATATACAATGGAAGTTACAAAAAATATTGTGAATAACCTTTTGTGACGATTAAAACTAAATAAAAATTAAATTATTCACGTAACGAACGAAATAAACGGAGGCACATTATATCCTGCTTCCTTTTGGGCGGAAACCTCATAAGAAACGCTCATGCTATTTGCGGGAAGTTTTATGAAGAGTACAACGACAGGGAGAGAAACCGCCTAAAGGGGCGGAAGCGACGGAGTCGGATTTATAATTTACTTTCTAAATTGTATAGAAATCCCGATGGAACAAATATTTCATGACTTTAATATATATATATATATAAATATATATTTATATATATATATATATATATATATATATATATATATATATATATATATATATATATATATATTATAAATATTATTATTATATTATTATTAATATATACATATTATTATTATTATTATTATATATATATATATATATATATATATATTATTACATATATATATATTATTATTATATATATACATATTATTATTATTATTATTATTACATATTATTATTATTATTATATACATATACATGCATACATACATATTATACATATACATATTACATATATATTACATACATATTATACATATATATATATTATACATATATTATTATTATTACATATATATATTATATATATATATATACATACATTAGTCAACAAACACGAAACC
>JABUQX010041898.1:25000-32500 GCA_015478945.1 Trachelipus rathkii
TTTATAACTTTAAAAAAATTGTATTTTTACATACCTTAAAGCAGTAAATCAGTAAATCAGTAAATCAGTAAAGCAGTAAATCAGTAAATCAGTAAAGCAGTAAATCAGTAAATCAGTAAATCAAACCACCCACTCTATCCTCCTACCCAAACATAATCCATTGATCTATTGATCTATTGATCTATTGATCTATTGATCTATTGATTCAAGTCATATTTTTTATTAAAATTGTTATGTTTTGCATACTCTAAAGCAGTAAATCAGTAAATCAGTAAATCAAACTACCCTCCAACCACCCTCCTACACTTCCATGATCTATTGATCTATTGATCTAATGATTCAAGTCATATTTTTTATTAAAATTGTTATGTTTTACATACCCTAAAGCAGTAAATCAGTTAATCAAACTGCCCACTCTATCCTCCTACCCATCCATGATCTATTGATCTATTGATCATTGATCTATTGATCTAATGATTCAAGTCATATTTTGTATAAGACATAACACAAAAACTTTTATTTATTTTGTTTTGTTTTCTTTAAATATTTTGTTTTTACTAAAAAATTTATTCTTTTTATGTTTATAACTTAAAAAATTTGCATTTTTACATACCCTAAAGCAGTAAATCAGTAAATCAGTTAATCAAACCACCCACTCTATCCTCCTACCCATCCATGATCTATTGATCTATTGATCTATTGATCTATTGATCTATTGATTCAAGTCATATTATAAGTATCTTTTTGTATAGACATAACACAAAAACATTTATTTTGTTTTGTTTTCTTTAAATATTTTTGTTTTTACTAAAAAAATTATTCTTTTTATGTTTATAACTTAAAAAATTTGCATTTTTACATACCCTAAAGCAGTAAATCAGTAAATCAGTTAATCAAACCACTCTAGCCTCCCACCCATCCATGATCTATTGATCTATTGATTCAAGTCATATTTTGTATAGCATAACATAAAAATAATTTCTTTGCTGTAGTTGTTGTTGTTGAAATGTCGTGTTTGTTGTTGCATTTGTTGCAGTTGTTGATGTTGTTGTTGTTGAAATGTTTTTGTTGTTGCTGTTGAAATGTTGTTGTTGTTGTTGTTGTTGTTGTTGTTGTTTTGTTGTTGTTGTTGTTGTTGTTGTTGTTGTTGTTGTTGTTGTTGTTAAATATATCAAACGTTCAAGTTAAATGAAAATATACAACACTTTTTTCAAACATATCTCTAAAATATTAATGTTAATTTTACATTAACATTATAATATTGAAAACTAAACAAAAATATATCTCATCCATGCCTAACTGACATACAGCATTCATTAACAATGTAACTAAAATTATAAGTTTCAACTTACCAGCAGAAGTCAGCATAGCAATCTCAATCTTTACTATACACAACCGCACAAAATATTATTATTATTATTATTATGTATTATTATTATTATTATTAATATGTGTGTGTATTAATATGTGTGTGTATTATTAATGTGTGTGTGTGTATTATTATTATTATTATTATTATTATTATTATTGTGTGTGTATTATTATTATTGTGTGTATTATTATTCCCATGATCTCACAACACCAATAACGCGTGCGATCACTTTGCCTGCAGGTCCACAACTAGAACATTGGTTGGTAAATTGCTCTCTACCCGATACCTAAACATTACGTAATCTTGTTACGCTCAATTGATAGCCAATCAGAGAACTGCATTTGCTATACCATCACGGACAGCCAATGAAATTCGAGGAATGACTCATTAATCTTAATATCTTTTGACACATGTGAAGGGTAACGAGATTGATTACTTTGTACCCGATATCTTTTGACACATGAGAAGGGTAACGAGATTTATTACTCTTGTCCTTACTTAACATCTGTTTTTATCCTAAACAGTAGTTTTATTATTATTATTATTATTATTATTATTATTATTATTATTATTATTATTATTATTATTATTATTATTATTATTATTATTATTATTATTATTATTATTATTATTATTATATCAACTATATATATATATATGAACATAACAAACCTAACATACCACACACACACACACACACACACACACACACACACACACACACACACACACACACACACACACACACACACACACACAAATAATTATAGACACTTTACTTAATACATTAGACTGGCAATCATCGTACTAACTTACTGATCACATGACTGCTATTTCTATGATGTCAAGCAGTATGCAACATTTTCTAAACGTTGCTGGAAGACATTTATATTTTTCACATATTTAATATAAACATTTCGTTTTGTTATGTATTTTCTTTTACGTTTCTATTATTCTTTATATTTATATTTTGTTAAAAGTTATTTATTTATTTATTTATTTTAGTTTTATTTATTTTTATTTTATTTATTTAAAATAATCTATATATTTTTTAAAAACTTTTATTTATTTTTGCTTATTCTGTTTAAAAAGATTTTGTTTTAACTAAAATTTATTTCATTTTATGTTTATAACTTAAAAATTTTTGCGTTTTTACATACCCTAAAGCAGTAAATCAGTAAATCAGTTAATCAAACCACCCACTCTATCCTCCTACCCATCCATGATCTATTGATCTATTGATCTATTGATCTATTGATCTATTGATCTATTGATCTATTGATTCAAGTCATTTCGAGTATCATTTTGAGGGAAACATAACATAAAAAATAAAGTTCTTTATGCACTGATCAACGAATATATGCTAACGTAGCAAAGTTTTCCCATTAATAAAGCTAACATAACATCACCTGAACTAAGAATATAATGTACAACAACAAACCTAGCATACCTTAAGCACGAATAAACAGCTAACATCAACAAAGTTCCACACTTAACAACAGTAAAGTAACTAACATAGCATACAAAAACGTAACCTATTCACACTTTGTCAAGCATATCTCTAACATTTCAATGTTAATTTTACATTAACATTGTAATATTTAACAAAAATTTGTTACGTTAACATATATTCGTAGGTCTGTATGATAATTAGACAAGGTAATGATGAATTTTTTTAAAATATTACAATGTTAATGTAAAATTAACATTGAAATGTTAGATATATGCTTGACAAAGTGTGAATAGGTTACGTTTTTGTATGCTATGTTAGTTACTTTACTGTTGTTAAGTGTGGAACTTTGTTGATGTTAGCTGTTTATTCATGCTTAAGGTATGCTAGGTTTGTTGTTGTACATTATATTCTTAGTTCAGGTGATGTTATGTTAGCTTTATTAATGGGAAAACTTTGCTACGTTAGCATATATTCGTTGATCAGTGCATAAAGAACTTTATTTTTATGTTATGTTTCCCTCAAAATGATACTCGAAATGACTTGAATCAATAGATCAATAGATCAATAGATCAATAGATCAATAGATCATGGATGGGTAGGAGGATAGAGTGGGTGGTTTGATTTACTGATTTACTGATTTACTGATTTACTGCTTTAAGGTATGTAAAAATGCAAATATTTTAAGTTATATACATAAAATGAAATAAATTTTAGTTAAAACAAAATCTTTTTAAACAGAATAAGCAAAAATAAATAAAAGTTTTTAAAAAAATATATAGATTATTTTAAATAAATAAAAATAAAAATAAATAAAACTAAAATAAATAAATAAATAAATAACTTTTAACAAAATATAAATATAAAGAATAATAGAAACGTAAAAGAAAATACATAACAAAACGAAATGTTTATATTAAACATGTGAAAAATGTAAATGTCTTCCAGCAACGTTTAGAAAATGTTGCATACTGCTTGACATCATAGAAATAACAGTCATGTGATCAGTAAGTTAGTACGATGATTGCCAGTCTAATGTATTAAGTAAAGTGTCTATAATTATTGTGTGTGTGTGTGTGTGTGTGTGTGTGTGTGTGTGTGTGTGTGTGTGTGTGTGTGTGTGTGTGTGTGTGTGTGTGTGTGTGTGTGTGTGTGTGTATGGTATGTTAGGTTTGTTATGTTCATATACATATATAGTTGATATAATAATAATAATAATAATAATAATAATAATAATAATAATAATAATAATAATAATAATAATAATAATAATAATAATAATAATAATAATAATAATAATAATAATAATAATAATAATAATAATAATAATAATAACTACTGTTTAAGATAAAAACAGATGTTAAGTAAGGACAAGAGTAATAAATCTCGTTACCCTTCTCATGTGTCAAAAGATATCGGGTACAAAGTAATCAATCTCGTTACCCTTCACATGTGTCAAAAGATATTAAGATTAATGAGTCATTCCTCGAATTTCATTGGCTGTCCGTGATGGTATAGCAAATGCAGTTCTCTGATTGGCTATCAATTGAGCGTAACAAGATTACGTAATGTTTAGGTATCGGGTAGAGAGCAATTTACCAACCAATGTTCTAGTTGTGGACCTGCAGGCAAAGTGATCGCACGCGTTATTGGTATTGTGAGATCTATGTGGAATAATAATTAATAATAATAATAATAATAATTATAATAATAATAATAATAATAATAATAATAATAATAATAATAATAATAATAATAATGGCATAGTAATAATTTGTTCGGTTGTGTATAGTAAAGATTGAGATTGTTATGCTGACTTCTGCTGGTAAGTTGAAACTTCTAATTTAGTTACCTTGTTAATGAATGCTGTATGTCAGTTAGGGTAGGATGAGATATATTTTTGTTTAGTTTTCAATATTATAATGTTAATGTTGTAAAATTAACATTAATATTTTAGAGATATGTTTGAAAGTGTTGTATATTTTCATTTAACTTGAACGTTTGATATATCTAACCACAAGCCCAAGAAGAACATACGATATATTTAGCAGCAACAACAACAACAACTTGTAGCAACAACAACGCTTAACAAACAACAACAACATTTCAGCAGCAACAACAAAACTGTTTCAGCAACAACAACATCGCTTAACTGCAACAAATGCGGCATCATCATTACGACATTAGAGCAACAACAACTCCAACTGGAAGTCCTTATGTTATGCTATACAAAATATGACTTGAATCAATGAATCAATAGATCATAGATGGGGAGGGGAGGCTGGTGGTTTGATTTACTGATTTACTGATTTACTGCTTTAGGGTATGTAAAATGCAAATTTTTTAAGTTATAAACATAAAAAGAATAAATTTTTTAGTAAAAACAAAATATTTAAAGAAAACAAAACAAAATAAATAAGTTTTTGTGTTATGTCTATACAAAAAGATACTTATAATATGACTTGAATCAATAGATCAATAGATCAATAGATCATGGATGGGTAGGAGGATAGAGTGGGTGGTTTGATTAACTGATTTACTGATTTACTGCTTTAGGGTATGTAAAAATGCAAATTTTTTAAGTTATAAACATAAAAAGAATAAATTTTTTAGTAAAAACAAAATATTTAAAGAAAACAAAACAAAATAAATAAAAGTTTTTGTGTTATGTCTATACAAAATATGACTTGAATCATTAGATCAATAGATCAATAGATCAATAGATCAATATACCACGAATGGGTAGGAGGGTGGCCGGAGGGCAGTTTGATTAACTGATTTACTGCTTTAGGGTATGTAAAACATAACAATTTTAATAAAAAATATGACTTGAATCATTAGATCAATAGATCAATAGATCAATAGATCAATAGATCATGGAAGGGTAGGAGGGGAGGAGGGTAGTTTGATTTACTGATTTACTGATTTACTGCTTTAGGGTATGTAAAACATAACAATTTTAATAAAAAATATGACTTGAATCAATAGATCAATAGATCAATAGATCAATGGATTATGTTTGGGTAGGAGGATAGAGTGGGTGGTTTGATTTACTGATTTACTGATTTACTGATTTACTGATTTACTGATTTACTGCTTTACTGATTTACTGATTTACTGATTTACTGCTTTAAGGTATGTAAAAATACAATTTTTTTAAGTTATAAACATAAAAAGTATAAAAGTTTTGTTTTGTTATACAAAATATGACTTGAATCAATAGATCAATAGATCAATAGATCAATAGATCATGGATGGGTAGGAGGATAGAGTGGGTGGTTTGATTAACTGATTTACTGCTTTAAGGTATGTAAAAATACAAATTTTTTTAAGTTATAAACATAAAAAGTATAAAAGTTTTGTTTTGTTATACAAAATATGACTTGAATCAATAGATCAATAGATCAATAGATCAATAGATCAATAGATCATGGATGGGTAGGAGGGTGGGGAGGGTGGTTTGATTAACTGATTTACTGATTTACTGCTTTAGGGTATGTAAAAATGCAAATTTTTTAAGTTATAAACATAAAAAGAATAAATTTTTTAGTAAAAACAAAATGTTTAAAGAAAACAAACAATAGATCAATAGATCAATAGATCAATAGATCACGGATGGGTGGGGTGGGTGGTTTGATTAACTGATTTACTGATTTACTGCTTTAGGGTATGTAAAACATGATAATTTTAGTAAAAATATGACCTAAATCAATAGATCAATAGATCATGGATGGGTAGGAGGGTGGAGGGGGTGGTTTGATTAACTGATTTACTGCTTTAAGGTATGTAAAATGTAATTTTTTTACGTTATAAACATAAAAAGAATAATTTTTTTAGTAAAAACAAAATGTTTAAAGTAAATAAAACAAAAATAAATAAAAGTTTGAAAAATAAAGTTAGAAAAATAAATTTAAATAAAATTTTTTTTAAAAATTAAAATAAAAAAATTAAACACAAAGTATAAATGTAAATAAAAATTATAAAAAAAAAAAAAAAATTAAAATAAAAAAATTAAACACAAAGTTTAAATGTAAAATAAAACTTATATAAAAAAAATTAAAGTTAGAAAAATAAATTTAAATAAAAAAATTTTTAAAAATTAAAATAAAAAAAAATTAAACACAAAGTATAAATGTAAAATAAAACTTGTAAAAAAAAATAGTTAGAAAAAAAATTAAACACAAAGTTTAAATGTAAAATAAATCTTATAAAAAAATAGTCAGAAAAATAAATTGAATAAAAAGCAAACAAAAAAAAAAAAATATATATATTAGTTAACGTTTATAAAAAGAAAATGAGATTTGAAAATATAAATGTCAGTCTTCAACATTTAGAAAACGGGTTATCTTTGCATGATGCAATGCAATTGATGACATGTACATGTTAGAACAGAAGCACTTATGTGAACAGTAATGATATTGTATTATTAAACGAATGTTTAATAACTCGGCACCGCACCGGCTCCATCACCGGTGCCGGTACCAACTCTGTCTCCTTCTCAGACTCTTTCCTTCATCCTTCCTTCTTCCTCCTTCTTCCTTCTTCCTTTCTTCCTCTGTTTTGCATTCCATGCATTTTTTTTCAGTCGGGACCCCCTCCGTTGGGGGTCCCAGACACCATTTACGGACTTATAACCGTCATTTTCGAGATCTACAGGTTCAATAACATATATTTTGAT
>JABUQX010041898.1:40000-53712 GCA_015478945.1 Trachelipus rathkii
CCGTTTTTACTATGTGGGAAAAATAGCAAAGATTGTATTTAATTAAGTCTTTTTCGTATTTTATTTTTTTTCAATTATATATTCTTATATTTCTTTATATATTCTTGTCAATTTTTATATTTACATCTTTATCTCTAACTTATTATTTATTTATATTCTTTCATATCTTTATATTCGATCTATTTTTTTTTATCTTTAGATATAGCGTTTGTTATTCTTTCAACTTCTGTGAGTATTACAGCTCGAAGGACCTTTGTAACTTGCATCTTTCACAGTTCCTCAAAGTTAATATGATCACAAATGTTTAATGTCTTCTCCAAATTTTGTGCGAAAACAGGAAATTCAGAAGTGCTCGCTCTGGATATCCTTTTACGTCTAAATATTAGCTACGGAATTCATTTACCTGTTTCTTGAGGCCAAGTTTGAAAACAATTAATCAGAATAATCCTATAGTATAGAACTATAGATTAAATTCTAGCTTAGTTGGACGCATACTTAAAATAGTATATATCTATTAAGGTACGTGTCTAGCTAACCACATTTGAAAACCTCTCCTAGTGCATTAACTTTGGATTGATTGTTTTTTGTTATATCTTATTTATTCTACCCTCTTATATATGATGGTTGTATATATATACTAATATATGAAAAAACTAGAAAGTTGTGTGAATCATTAATATTTTTATGTAAGTTTGATAATTTTTCATTCACAATTTCTTAAAGGGTACCGAATTGGAAATTTCAAGTTACTCGCTTGATAAAAAAAAAAAAAAAAAAAAAACATTTTGGGTGTTCTCTCCCTTCATAAAATTAATATGGTCAATATTTTGGCCTTTTCTAAACTACTTACCAATGTACTACTACTACTACTACTTATTATTATTATTATTATTATTATTATTATTATTATTATTATTATTATTATTATTATTATTATTATTATTATTATTATTATTATTATTATTATTATTATTATTATTAATAATTATTATTGTTATTATAATTATTATTATTATTATATTATTATTATTATTATTATTATTATTATTATTATTATTAATTATTTTATTTTATTATTATTATTATTATTATTATTATTATTATTATTATTATTATTATTATTATTATTATTTTTGCTCAATGGAGGAAAATGTCCCCATAGTAGCCCTTTTCTCGTCTATGTATATCTATGTATTATTATTATTATGTAAGCATAACTATGTAATCCATGGAGAGAATAAAGTATTTTTCATTTGATTTGATGATTTTCTTTTATTATTATTATTATTATTATTATTATTATTATTATTATTATTATTATTATTATTATTATTATTATTATTATTATTATTATTATTATTATTATTTCCATTATTATTATTATTAGTGTTATTATTATTGTAATTATTGTTGCTGTTATTGTTAAGTGATGTTATTGCTATTATTACATCTTCACAAATATTGTGATTGTTTCTGTTATTGTTAGTGATATTACTACTATTATTTTTATTATTTTTATTATTATTATTATCTTCACAAATATTGTGATTGTTGTAGCTCCCATCATCATTATGTAACATAATTATTGTGGGTTATGACAGAAGATTTAGGCATTTTATTGATAAAAAAAAAAAAAAATTAATATTCATATGTGATTTATTTTCAACACCTATTTCATACTATTTATATTATTATATATTATTATTATTATATTATTTATATATTATTATTATTATTATTATTATTATTATTATTATTATTATTATTATTATTATTATTATTATTATTATTATTTATTATTATTATTATTATTATTATTAATATCATCATTATCATTTTTATTATCATTATCATTATTATTATTATTATTATTATTATTATTATTATTATTATTATCATACTGTTATTTATATATTATAATAATCATTAGCTTTATTATTATTATTATTAATTATTATATTATTATTATTTTATTATTATTATTATTATTATTTTTATTATTATTATTATTAACTATTATTATTATTTTTGTTTTTGTTTTTGTTTTTTTTTTTGTTTTTTGTTTTTTGTTTTTTGTTTTTTGTTTTTTGTTTTTTTTTTTGTTTTAGTTTTTGTTTTTTAGTTTTAGTTTTTGTTATTATTATTATTATTATATTATATTATTATTATTATTATTATTATTATTATTATTATTATTATTATTATTTTATTATTATTATTATTATTATTATTATTATTATTTATTTTTATTTATATTATATTATTATTTATTATGATATTATTATTATTATTATTATTATATTATATTATTATTATTATTATTATTATATTAATGAGAGTGTCAATTTCTGGTGAAAAGTTTGGGTTGAACTGTTTGCGGTGTCCATGTGGGATGTATTTTTTAGATGTTTTTAGAATTATTTAATTGAAGCGTTGCATTGTTTTGTTTGGAGAAGTAAAATCAGCTGTTTGGAAGGAGTATAAGTCCAGTTCTATAAGGTTTGTATAAGCTTGTCAGTTTGCCTTTTTGTAGCTGATTTAAAAAAAAAAAAAAAAAAAAAAAAAAAGTATATGTTGGGTGTTTATGTTAAAATGTGATTAGTATTGGAATGTGATATGAAGAGGTAGCATGAAAGATTTGTCAGGTTGTAGTGACTTGGATTTGGGGGAGAAGAAGGAGATGTTAGTGAATGTGAGGTTCTGATTATGTTGTAAAGGTCTTCAAGTAGATTGATTTGGGTTGTTGAGGATATTAAGTGAAGGAAATTGTAAATGCATTAGATAATCTTAAAAACCTTCTCATTTTCTTTAATTTTGCGCGGTAAGTTGTTTATAGGTGCATTACCACTTGGTGTGTGTATGTGTGTGTAGGGGGGTGTAAGTGTTAAGTCATGCAGGGTGGCGTGCATTGAGGTCTCCAGCTAATATTAAGTTGTTATATTTGTGCTAAGGGGGACAGGTCAGGGATAGGGTTAGTGATTTTTTTGATTTTTTCAAATTCGTGATGTCACGCGAAATATAATTTGTAAACAAACTTTTTTAAGGCGATATAGTATTATTTTTTGTGATTTATTCATTCTATATAAACCAAAATGGAAAAAATTTGTGTTTATACTAAATTTTACTTTGGTTAGCTATAAACATTTATAAAACTTCATAATATATATAGTTTTATTTTAATTATTTTATTTCAATTGAAGTTAAATCACTTAAATATACAAAAAAATAAAAAAATATATATAAAAAATATAAAAAAAATAATAAAAAAAAATCATTATTTTTTATAAAAAAGATAAGTAAAAAAATCTGTTGATTTTTTCATTTGATTTTTTTCGTGCCATCCCTGGTCAGGAACATAACCTTGTGGGCAGTGTTGGGATGTAGATGGAGGGATATAAAAATTACCTAGGTTGTATGTTTTGTTGTTGACTTGTATTTTTAAGTGGAAATTTGATCATTGTTCATAAGAACTTGAGTGTAGTTTGTGGTGTTTTCCGAATTGGATATTTTTATGTATAAGCGTGATAAGGCTATGTTTAGATTGATGATTATCTTGTTGCATAGTTGCATAGTTGCATAGTTAGGGAATTCGGGAAGATAAGTGTTTTGGGTGAGACTAGATTCCAGAATAATTGCTATGTTTATATTATATCTAGTTAAGGTGTGGTGCAGTTATTTATGTTTAATTTTTATGCCGCTAGTATTTAGTTGAAGTAAGTTGATTGAGTTACGGTGATGGGGGATATGGATCTCTGTGTGCGAGTTTCCGAATAAGTGACAGGACCATGTTGGAGAATAGTGATTAGGCTTTTGAAGGTTGGTCCATTTTAAGTGATACCAGGGGCAGGAGTTTAATTCTATATATCCGGCTAATAGAAGGAATTAGGGCACGTACGCCTGATTTACGCATCCCAATTTCAAAAAGGCGGATAATTATAAAAGGAAATCTCTGTACCAAGACATTGCTGGAGTAACGATCCCGTTTATCAAACCTTCCGCAGGATATATATATATATATATATATATATATATAATATATACAGATATATATATATATATATATTATATATATTATATATATATATATAATATATTATATATATATATATAATATATTATATAAATATATATAATATATATTATATACATATATATATATTATATAATATATAATATATATAATATATATATATATATATATATATATATATATATATATATATAGTAAAACTATTTGCAGAGAAAGACAAAGGAAATGGACAAGACAGAATGACATGTAAAATATATTACAATTCAATCGATAAGGAAGAAACTCAAGCGTCACCCGTTGGCGATCGACGACAACATCGCAACACAAGATAACGAATAGATAGCGAATAGATAACGAATAGATAAGGAATATATAGCGAAATTATAAGGAATATATATGAAATATGTAACGAATAGGTTGAGTATATAACGAATATGATTTGGAATATATATAACGAATAGATAATTATGAATATACAACGACTAGATAAGAAATATAAAACGAATGTATTTAGGAATATATATATATATATATAATATATATATATATATATAATATATATATAATAATTATATATATAATATAAATATATATATAAATATATAAAAAAAATATAAAAAAAATAATATATTATATATATATATATATATATATATATATATATATATATATATAGTAGTTTGTCGCCAGTTTGGGATCCTCCACCTTTTTCTCAAAAAGTATAAGAGCTATCGGTCTGAAACTTGGAATATAAGCTATGTATGGGATAAGCTCGAATCCGTGTAAATATCAAGTCTGTAGGATGTATATAGAGGGTGGTCACCCCCGAGAGCGTAGCCGCTACGCCCGTTTTTATCCCTTTGGCTTTCCAAACCCGAGATTGAGTTAAGCCTACGGCTAATCATCGACCCAGTTGTTCGATTCGCATGAGAGATGAGAGCGAGCGAGCGCGCTTGCGCGCGTGCGTGCACATACACCAATGTTATTATTATATTATACGTCGAAGATTCGATTTCGAAGGGAAATCGAATCTGAGTCGAAAAACGATCCCTGTAAGGGGGAATCGTTTTTTTTTTTACGCACTCCGACTTGCTTTCCGCCGTGGCCGCGTCTTCGCATCCGGTTTTGACGCCGACGTTGAGAGCCAGCCCGCCTCCGACTCCGAACTTATCGTATTGGGTTAAAATTTGGAGAGTAGTTAGATGATGAGGTAACCTCATTGTATACGAAATTACGCCTGCATGGGTCCCCCGAAGGGGGACCCCACACCCCCTTCAAACATTAAATATTGATCGTAGAAAGCTGAAATTTGGTGAGAGGATTCAGAGTTGAGTGTTCTAGAAAGACTTGGTATTGGAATTTCAAGGATTTGGCTCCGGCACTGGTGCTGAGCCACTGCGGTGCTTAGTAATAAACATTCGGTATAACAACAATGTTGGTGGGTTTATAAGGGTTATTGAGGTCGTAGAACTCGAATATGATTGTTATAAGTCCGTACGGGATGTCTAGGACCCCCCATTAGTGGGGTCCCGACTGAAAAAAGAGCACAGAGTGCAAAAAACAAAGGAGGAAGGAAGAAGGATGAAAGATGAATGAGGAAGGAAGAAGAATGAGGAAGGTGGAAGAAGAATGAGGAAGAAGAGTAGAAAGTGACAGCTGCACCGGTGCTGGCACCGGTGCGGTGGCCGAGTTATAAAATATTTGTGTAATGACAACAATGTTGGTGTCCTATATATGTTATTGGGTCTGTAGATTTCGAAAATAAAGGTTTCAGAACCATCAAGAAACAAAAAATAAATAAATAAATAAATAAATAAAATTTCTTATTCTTTTTATGTTTATAACTTACAAATTTACGTTTTTACATACCTTAAAGCAGTAAATCACTAATTCAAACCACCATTCAAGCCCTATCCATCCACCCTCCTGACCATCTGTGATCTATTGATCTATTGATTAAGGTCACATTTTGAGTAATCATTTTTGGATAAACATTTAACATGAAAATAAGTTTATACAAACATCAACCAATATATGTTGACGTAACAAAGTTTTCGCGTTAATAAAGCCTACTTAGCATCATCTGAACTATGAATATAACCCACAACGAGAAACTTAGCCCATCTTAGACAGGAATAAATGGTTAACGTTAACATAAAATCAAGTTCTTTATACAAACATCAACCAATATATGTTGACGTAACAAAGTTTTCGCATTAATAAAGCCTACTTAGCATCATCTGAACTATGAATATAACCCACAACGAGAAACTAGCCCATCTTAAAGACGGAATAAATGGTTAACGTTAACAAGTTTCACACTTAAACCAGTAAAGTAACTCAACATAACATCCAAAAACGTAACTATTCACATTTGTCAAGGGTGTCTCTAACATAACAATGTATAATTTACATTAAACATGGTGATTATGTAACAAAGAATTTGCCATAACAGTGTGAATTATATACAGACCGATGAGTATACTCTACGTAACAAAAGTTTTCACTATTTAATAAAGCACCATAGCATCAAACTGAACTAAGAATATAAATGTACAAGGCAAGCCAGACACAATCGTTAAGCAAGAATAAACTACCTAACCTTTAACAAAGACCACACCTGTAACAACATTAGCATAATACCTATTGGGTAAAGACAAACAAAGTAAAGTTTTTTATTCTCTGTAAAGCTAAACTAGAACAAAACATACTTAACACACAACGCGCTACACGAATAAACAGCCAGCCTCAACATTTTAAACAACACAAACGTACATAAGGGGGGCAGTAAAAACATGTTTTCAGGTGTATAACATATAAGTTCCAATAAAAGAACATTAAATGAAATAAATACATTCCTAGTTGATAAGTTTTTAAATATTATTTAAACCATCTAATCAGTGGACATAGGATTCTGCAGAAATTGAGCAAGTTCTATATGTTTCTCCAGAGATTCAACACCATTCGTAAAGGAGAAGCATAGAATACAACTTGCTGCACTAAACCATTTTTCTGCATATTTCTGTTCAACAGCACTCACTCGCTCCCGCCAGCGAGAAGTATCCCTATCCTCGCCTGATATCAATAACAATTTATGCTCTACTGTATTAATACGGGGAATCCACATGTTCAGTGTTAAATACAGACCAATACACCATTTGAGCATATTGACAATATGGCATCCGGTAGGCCAACGACTTTTAACATGCGACTTTAAGTAGTTTCGCGACCAAAAACCAAAGCTGTTTATATTTGCAGATGGCTCTGAAACAGTGAAAGCCAGTACACGTACGCACGAATGTGACAGCATCATTAGGTTTCCAATAGTTGCGTACATCAATATTTTAACATTATAAGATGCACAGTGAAAGCCAAAAATATATTTATTATATTCCGTATAAATATGTAAAAATCTGGTTTAATAAAAGAGGAAAGATGTAAAAGATGACAAATAATTAAGAATTTATAAAAGTCAATTTACACATAAGAGCTGAAACAAGCAGGAGACGGAGTTAGCATGATTAAAGTATATTAAATTGAAACAACTGGAAACTTGGGATAGAATATATTGCTTTCCATTCGTTTAAAGAAAAAATTTAAATGTATCACGTTGTACTAGGGACGGGCTTGAACGAGGAAGTATGTAGAGAAGAAAGAGAGGTTAATAATATAAATAAAGAAGAACAAATGTATTACTGGAGAACAATTAGTATGTATAAACAAAACTTATAGTAATGAGATTATTTATTTAAAAAAATAAAGAAAGAAAGTAAAAAGAATAGAAGTTAAAGAAATGAAAAAATAAGTTAAGAAATTATAAAATATTAAATAGAAGAAAAAAAAAAAAAAACAAAAAAAAAAAAAAAATAAAAAAAAAAAAAAAAAAAAAAGACATAAGCGGTAAATGTGGGATAAGATAAGAAGGGATGAGGACAACAAAGATTGATTTAAACTTCGGGTGATAAACCATAATAAAAGATTTAAACCAATTTCAAGGGAGAATTAAACAAATGGTTTTTAATAAAGTGTAATGTGTTGTATTCATTAATATTTGATTAATAAAATGTTAAAGGTGACCTAGGTAAGTTATGGTTAAATATTAAATATAAAAAAGTGTGGAAATAAAACTGAAATTTTGTAGAAAATGATGATTTTTATGTTAAGATATTAAATGTTGTTAAAAGATGATGTGGTTTAGAAAGTGAGAATAGTTAATTTTTTGTTGGGTAATGTTTAGGTTTGCCCTAGAATATTTTTGGTAATATACACGTATTTTTAGTAATTAAAAATTCTATTTATAAATAAAAAAAAAAGTGAACAATTGTTGAAGATAGTGTTTGATGAAGGTAGTTAAAGATGTTGGTATCTTTGATTAGATTGGTAAATTTGTTAAAAGGATTTTGTTAAGAATGATAAGAATTAAATGTTGATGAATGACGAGAAAAGTGGGAGAATATTGAGTGTCTGCAAATATTAGATAATTTAAAATTGTATGAGTAGGGAATTTTAAGATGTTAGATGATTATTAATAAGAAGAAGGTTTGTTAGATTTGAAATGAATATTTTATTATGAGTTCATGTTAAATTATATGTTGTACTTATTTTAAATAAAACAAGAAAGAAAAAGATTTGGAAAGATTGTATAAAGAATATTTCTCTAGGTGAAATTTACTAATGTAAAGATGTTTGAAACTAAGATTTTGGGGAAATAGAATTAAATAGAAAAAATATATCTTAGTGAAGATACGGGATAACACACTAATATAATTATGAAAAAGGTGAACGAAACTATAAATTACATTTGAATGATTTAAAATAAAAAAAATTGAAATTGAATTACTAATTAAATAAAATAATATAATAGTATTAAGTTATTAATATAGAACAAGATAATGCTTTTAAGTAATTAAGAATGATGATGACGAAGATTGAAATGATGAGAATAATAATGATGATGATGAAGGAGTTGTGGAATACGGAATTATATTTTATGAAGTTTTAATTCATTTAAATTCATAATATTGTATGATTTGTCAAATTTAAAATTTTAAGTTTATATAAAAAGAGATATGAATTAGTATGTATATTTTGAAGCCTTTCATTTTATATTACGGATTAATTATGAAGGAATAAGTGAAAAATGAAATCTTTTAGATTAAAACTGGAAAAAGTAAGCGAATGAGGATGGAAATGGAAAAGAATAAATTTTTTTTAGAAATTGTGAATATATAATTAAATATATTATTTAATTGATTAATGTATTAATTAATTTATATTAAATAAATTATTGAAAAGTGTTCTAAGGGTAGTAGTGACAATGAGAATGAAGATTAAATATTAGACAGAAAAAATATTAATTAGATGAATAAGTATTGATTTGAAAAAAAAAAAATAGGATGAAGATTAAAAATGTGTTAGACAGAAAATTTGTGAACAACAGTATGGGTTTAGTAACAGAAATGAGTAAGATAAAAAATTAGAGTAGATAAAATATTTATATTATAAAATAAGCTATATATCTATAAAGTGAAATGTAAAATTATATATGTATCCTGAAAAGTTGAAAAAATAAAAGTTTGTATAATAAAATCTTTAATGAATGGTTAAATTTACAAAATGGATAAAAAATTAAATAATTTGAATTGTTTAAATGTTGAAAAGTTTTAATGAAAGGAAACTGATAATTACAAACAGGTGAATAAAAATGATTATATATTAATAGAATAATATACATATAATATAACATGATAAGTAAATTTTGTTAAAGTCCACAAACATAAATTGATATCACGATATAGAGCATATGACTTGAAACAGAACGTGATCAGGCTTGGGTTTGTAAAATGTGATACAGACACTATACTTAGTATTGGAGATTTGCTCAATGTTATTGTCTCTATCTTAGAGCACAAACGGCTGTGTCATCCATTTCTGAACTTATCTGTCAAAACTATATTTTAAGTATAATCCGGTATGTATGTATAGCATCTTATCTAATGTGAAATGATTCAACGATCTTACGACATTATATCGATTGCCAGGCTACTATAAGAAACCTATATTCAAAGATATTATGATAAATTATATATTATAATATTAAATATAGATTATAATTTAAATATAATGTGTTGTTGTTGTTGTTGTTGTTGTTGGTTGTTGTTGTTGATGTTGTTGTTGTGTTATGAGAATAATAAAAATTTAATGCTTAACAAATACTTAACGACTCGTAATTGATTGTTATAAATAAAATTCATTATTTAAATTATATTTCAAATAGAGAATATAATAATATAAAGGGTTGAGGTCGAGAGAACGAAATTAAGACAAAGTAAGAAAATTTTTAATAAATGAATTTTATATAATGTCATATAGATTCTTGAAGATTTGGATTGTATTACAAATTACATCACTACAACAGAAAATGTGTAAATTAAATTGAAAATGAGAATATTATTAATATATATTAAATGTGTTAAAATTGGAGTGAAAGCTAATATAAATTTAATAATATAAGTTGAAAGAATACTTAAATATTTATAGAAAGAAAATAGAAGAATTGGAATAAGGCTGAGTATGGGGTAATAATGTGAATAGTAATTGATGAAATAAAGAGGTGAAAAAGATGAGAGGATAAATAATAAAATAGATGTTTGATTAAATGAAATATGATAATGTTAAAAAGATTGATGTAAAGAAAATATTGGAAAAATAATGATGAATGTAAAATTAATTAAATTATCAGACGAAGATACTCAAGAAATATGAAAAATATAAAAGATTTGGTTAAAAATGAAAAAAGACATTAAAGTATAAATATAAAGTTGTTGAAAATAATAAAGAGGGATTAATTAATATAGATAAAGGTTGTAATATAAAGATATTTAATGAAAAAATGTGGATTAAAAGTATATTGAAGTATAAAGAAATGGAATTAATAAATATAAGAAAGGATAAGTTAATTATAAGATGGAAGGGAGAAGAGTGAGTGATGTTGAAAAGAAATATGAAAGAAAAATGGTTTAGTTGAAAGAAAGTTGTATTTATGATTAAATAATTAAGGATGGGTGTTGAATATATGGAGAAAAAATATAGAAATTGATAAAATTATAAAAGAATATATGTAAAATGAAACACGTTAATATATTTAAAAAATTATATGTAGAATGATTATTTATTATCTTATTTTTTTATTGGAAATTATATTGGTTATAAAAATGAAAAAAATGTTTTTAATGACTAAATTATGTAAAGAAATTTGTTGTTTTAAGATGTGTTGAGGAATGGGATGTTTTATGTAAGTTGTAGAAGTTGTGTTGTTAAGTATGTTATTTATAGTAGATTTAAAAGAGAATAAAAAACTTTAATTTGTTTGTAATTTAAAAAAAATTAGGTATTATGATTACTGTTGTTAAGTGTGGATATTTGTTAAAGGTAGTAGTTTATTATTGATTAAGATGTGTAAAATGGTTGATTTTGTAAATTATATTATTAGTTCAGGTGATGGTGATATGTTAGATTTATTAATGTGAAAAATTTGTTAAGTTAGAGTATTAATAATAAAGGTAATGTATGAAATACAAAAATGTTATGGAAAAATTTTTGTAATATAAAAATGTTAATGTAAAGTTAAAATATGGAATTAGAGGAAAAAGATTGAAAAAAGTGTGAATAAGTTAAAGTTTTGGATGTTATGTTTAGTTTAATTTAATGGTGTTAAGTAGTGAAAATTTGTTAAAAAGTTAAAAATTTATTTTAATGTATAAGATGGGATAAGTTTATAGTTGTGGGTTATAATTAAATAGTTAAGATTTATGATAAGTAGGATTTATTAATGAGAAAAATTTGTTAAGTTAAAAAAATATTAGTTGGTTGATGTTTGTATAAAGAAATGATTTATGTTAAAAGTTAAAAAAATTATAAAATGTAATAGATGGGGATAAGTTTGTCGTTGTGCATTATATTAATAGTTAAGATGATGCTAAATAGAATTATTAAAAGAAAAATTTGTTAATATTAAAAATATATTGGTTGATGTTTGTATAATAAATTTTTTTATGATATGGTTTGGAAAAGCAATGGTTGAAAACAACCAACATTAATAAATAGAATAAATAGATAATCTTATTTGCTAGAATCCAATGCATAGGACACCAATTGTGGTTTGAATTAGTGATTAATGCTTTAAGGTATGTAAAAAAAGTAAATTTGTACACTTTAGTAAAAACCCAAAAAAATAGTAAGAAATTTTAGTTAAATATTTATTTATTTATTTTTGTTTAATTGCTATTCCTAATTTATTTAAAGAAATATAAAGAAACAATAAGAATTATTAACAAAGAAAAATCTATAAATTAAAAAAAATATTTAATAAATAAGAAAAAGAGAAGTGAAAAGAAATATGTGAAATCGTTAATTATAATACCATAAGTAATTAAAGTTAAAATTAATAAAATTTTATTAATTAAACAATTAATTCTTTAATTACTATATAATAATATATATTTGAAAATATATGATATTTTTTAAAGTAAGGGAAAATAAAATGGGGTAAATAGAATAAAGTAAAGGATTATAAAAATAATATTAAAGTTTAATAAGAAAAATAAAATAAAAATTATAAAAAAAATGTTTTATAGAATGTTTAGTAGGTAAGAAAGAAAGTGAATAAAATTTGTCGAGAATCAATCAAAATGAATAATTTAAATAAAAGTTTTTAATAGAAATAAATATGAAATATTATAAAAAATTTAAGTTTTATTAAGATAAAATATTTAATGTTTGAAGGGTGTGGGGTCCCCCCTTATGGGGGGACACGAAGAAGTAAATTTAGTAAAAATGAGGTTAAAATAATAAATATAAATAATATAAAAATTTTAAAAAATAAGATAATTAGGAGTAAAGGAGGAAGGGATGGCTAATAAAGTAAGGAAGAAAAAAAGGTATGAAAGAAGAAGAAGGAAAAAGAAGGAAAGAAAAAGAAAAGGTGAATGTTTAAAAAAAAAAAAGTAAATTTAAAGGGATAGTTTTAGTATAATAGATTCAAATTAGAATAATAATAATATTAGAAGTAATAATAATAATAATAAAATTGTGGTTGTATGTGAAAGAAGAGATAGAGAGAAGATCGGAAGAAGGTATAGATGTAAAAATAAAGAGAATAGAAAATGTATGGATGTGATTTCATGAAGGATTAAATAAAAATATAGGGGTTTGGAAAGAAAAAAGGTATAAAAGAAGGGAAATGTAGAGTATAAGAATATATAAGGGGGTGAAAAAAATAATATTATAAATCAATAAAGATCAAAAATTAAAAGGATGAGAATTATAATATCAGCGATAAGATAATTAGTTTTCATGTAGCTATTATAATTTTTGAGAAAAAGGTGGAGGATAATAAAATGAAGAAAATATATATATATATATATATATAATATATAATATATATATATATATATATATATATATATATATATATTATATATATATATATATATATATTATATATATATAATATATATATATATATATTATATATTATATATATATATATAATAAATATATAAGGTTTTTGGTTAAAGTATAAATAATTGTAATTGTATTGTTATTAAGTAAATTATTGCGAGTAATTGTAATTGAAATATAATATGTAATTGTCTCTTGAATACATTAGAAATTGACACAG